>JAGFNQ010005989.1:0-29703 GCA_024364735.1 Boesenbergia rotunda
ATGTATTAAAAGTAGAGAAGTAGAGAGAAGTAACGATCCGTCTAAGACAGGAGAAGCGGGTCGCTACAGAATGACCACACCATGAGAAAGTATCATGGATCGTTATATGAGTGTCATATACTTTCTCATATAAGTGACTATTAGTCCTTAGACCTGAAGTCATCATAGTTCCCTACATAAGGAGTTATGTACTTTGGTTTCGTCAAACGTCACCCGTAACTGGGTGGACTATAAAGGCGATTACTGGGTATGTAACAAATTATGCGGAGGGATGTGAGTGATGTAGATGGGATCTATCCCTCCTATATGACGGGAGAGATATCATAGTCTTGATAGAGGAGATCACTAAGTGCATGGCCATGCCCAAATAAGGCAATATGAGATATTGAGCTTATTTGATTATAGTGAGTCTACTTGGAGTTCAAGACCCTAGATTGATTGGAGGATGACACGGTCTATGCCTCATGAAAGATCAATCTAGATATCGAGATAGAAGGACATTGTCAAATATTGTGATGTCAAATTATTAGTCACATTGGTGATGTTGATCTCAACATTCTTGTAACTTGGGTAGCAATGATGTGTTGCTAGATACCGCTCATTGCTTATGTTTCTAAGAGGTTAGAAGCATTGCCAACGTTACAAGAACCTATAGGGTCACACGCAAAGAACAAATAGATGGAGAAAAATGAAGTCAAGTTTGACTTGGCTAAATATGGAAAGTCCATAAAAGGCAAGTTTGACTTGACCCAAATCCAAATCAAGTTTGACTTGACTTGGTTCCACTTCAAGTTAGACTTGACATGGGAGAAGAAATGGAGTCAAGTTTGACTTGACTAAATATGGAAAGTCCATAAAAGGCAAGTTTGACTTGACCCAAATCCAAATCAAGTTTGACTTGACTTGGTTCCACTTCAAGTTAGACTTGACATGGGAGAAGAAATGGAGTCAAGTTTGACTTGACTAAATATGGAAATTCCATAAAAGGTAAGTTTGACTTGACCAAAAGGCCACCTCACCTTGACTTGACCAAGTGATGACTTGGCTTGGTTTCCCCCCCCATTTGAATTTGAATTCAAATTGAAAGGGGGTTAAGGAAGGCCACCTAATGGCCATTAGTGGCCATTATGGCCGGCCACTTAATGGCCATTAATGGCCATTAAGTGGCCGGCCACCATGGAAGAACAAAAGGGGTTTTGTTCCATTTTTCCTCTAGTGGTGTCTTCTCTTCTTCCTCTCCAATTGTTGGAGTTCTTCTTCCTCTTCTCCTCTTGGCCGAATCCTACAAGGTGCTAGCACACCTAAAGGATTTCATCCATCTACTTTTGTTCGCGTGGATACTTCTAGAGGGACGGCACTTGACGTCCTAGAGATTCGACATCCAAAAGGAGCGAACGGGATTAAACGGGGCACGCATCAAAGGTAAAATGTTTATCCCTCTTTAGATCTAGGAGTAGATCGGGTTTTGAAGCATGTAAACGAGCACTCGTAATTTTTGAAATGGCTTTCTTCGCTCGGATCCTTGCTATTGGGGCTTTCGGGGTTTCCGCGACGCGAAAAAGCGGTTTTCGTGGCCCGAAAAACCCTACAGTGGTATCAGAGCCACGAGCGAAGCTTGTGCTCGTTTTGTTTTTATTTTTTTTTGTATTAGATACAAAATTTAGATAAATATATGCTTCTGTGATTTTTCTAAATTTTAGGATTTTTGAGTAATTTTTCTCGTAGAGGCAAAGCGACGAGTGCGAAGCACTTGTAGACTTGGCCACCGAGAAAAACTTCTCCGAAACGGCAAGTTTCGCCCAAATGGTTTTTGGGACAGTGGGTTAAGGCACTGTATAATCGCAAGAAGACACTCGTGAAGGTTATTTCACGAGTAGGGGCGCTGCCCCTAACCCCGCAAGGGGCCTTGTCTCGCGATTACGCCCGAAACCCGCTTACCAGGACCGCCGCGGAGTTGTGACTCGGAAAAAATTCTAAAAATCAGTAGAAAAATTATATAAAATTTATAAAATTACATAATTTTGAATTATGTACAGAAGTGTGATGATCATGGCCCAAAACCCTATTTTAATTAGATTAAAATATGTGTGTAATTCATATTACGGCCTGCGTGCCGTTATTTGTGTTGTGGGTGTTGTATTGTGATTGCGACCTGCGTGTCGGTTTTTTTTTATTATTTCTGTTAAAATTATTTTAAGACTCGAATGTAACTCGAGTATAAATTTTGTAATGTACAAAATTAACGATGAAGGCAATTCTGGAGAAGACGGACTCATGGGAAGCAAGCCGACAACACATAGGGTTCTGGAAGGAGGAGCTTGGAGAAGCTGCTGCCTAGACCCTAGGTTGACCAAAAGATCTTCTCATTGGCTTGAGAAGATCTTAGTAGGGCCATGACTAATCACACTTAATTTTCTTGTATATTTTATTTTTGCTTATATGTATGTGATGCATGTTAGTATAGAATAGAATATACATGAGTGTATGTGATGCACATGTAATGTGGGAACCACATTTTTGATGTGCACCTAGTACACATTTAGGTTAAATTAGATTTAATAAATGCCTTGATACGATGCACATCATCGATTAGATTAGATCTAAATCGAAATCAACTCGTATATGCCTAACGAGCCTTGATACCCATCACTACCATGATCATATGCGATTGTTGAATCTGCCAAAGCAGAGCAATGCATTTAATCTTGGTGGGATGCGGAGGGACAATCTTGGTCCCGCCTATCACGCTTGGGTTAGATTGAGCTCAATTAGATTGAGTAACTAGTTAGCTCAATTGGATCGAGCCTAACTATAGGCATATTCCAATAGTTGGAAAGGTAGGACAAGATCGCATTTATCAATAGTCTTGGGCGATTTAGCCAAAGCTAACTCAAGATTATTCATAAATGTTAATTCTTGATCCTATAATCAAGAGTTGCATAGAGATGTAATTGGTAATTGGTACCTACCGATCATACTAAGTCTTGGGCGATTTAGCCAAAGCTAACTCAAGGCGTAGTATGATGTGGATCTTGACCTACGAGAATTATAGTTAGTTGGTGTGGATCTAGTAGTGTGGTTTTACCACATCTATGACTCGATTCTACCAAAGCCCTATAATTCAGTGGGAGCATCATTTAATTAAAGGCCTAGTTAAATGATAAATATGATACAATGGTGGATATTTATTTTCTGCATTTATGTTGTAGATTACCATGTCAAACACGAACAATCTCTCTCTGCGATCTGTCCTTGAGAAGGACAAGCTCACTGGAGCTAATTTCCTGGACTGGTACAGGAACTTGAGGATAGTCCTCAAACAGGAACGTAAGCTGTACGTTCTAGAGCAAGCAGTTCCTGAAGCACCACTTCCCTCAGCCATCCATAGCGTTAGAGATGCTCATCAGAAGCATCAAGACGACGCGTTAGACGTATCGTGCCTAATGCTATGCTGCATGTCCTCTGAGCTTCAGAAGCAACACGAGAACATGAATGCTTATGATATGATTGGCCACCTCAAGCAATTATATCAAGGGCAGGCAGGGCATTGGAAGCGGAACTGCAAGGTATACCTGGAAGATCTGAAGAAGAAGAGAAGTGAGACTTCTACTTCAGGTATAAATGTTATAGAAGTCAACCTTTCTATTTCTACATCATGGGTATTAGATACTGGGTGTGCTTCTCACATTTGTACAAATGTGCAAGCGCTGAGAAATAGCAGGGCATTGGCCAAGGGCGAGGTGGACCTACGAGTAGGCAATGGAGCAAGGGTTGCTGCTGTTGCTATAGGGACTTACTTTCTACCTCTACCCTCTGGGCTTGTACTGGAATTGAATAACTGTTGTTATGTACCTGTACTAACAAAGAATATCATTTCAGTTTCATGTTTAGATAACAAAGGTTTTTCATTCATAATAAAGGACAAATGTTGTTCTGTTTATTTAAAGGATATGTTCTATTGTAGCGCACATCTGATGAATGACCTCTATATTCTAGACTTAGAAAGCCCTATCTATAACGAGGTTGAGATCAAATGAGTTGAACCCAACCTATCTCTGGCACTGTCGCTTAGGCCACATAAATGAGAGTCGCTTGTCCCAGCTCCATAAGGATGGTTTGCTGGACTCATTTGATATTGAATCATATGAGACATGCGACTCATGCCTTCTAGGCAAGATGACTAAGACTCCCTTTAGTGGACATAGCGAAAGAGCGACAGACTTGTTAGGACTCATACATAGTGATGTATGTGGCCCTTTCAATGTCGCTGCCAGAGGTGGTTACAGGTACTTCATCACATTTACTGATGACTTCAGTAGATATGGCTATGTGTATTTGATGACACATAAGTCTGAATCCTTTGAAAAGTTCAAAGAATTCAGAAATGAAGTACAGAACCAACTTGGCAAGAGTATTAAGATACTTCGATCAGATCGAGGTGAAGAATACTTGAGCCATGAGTTTTGTGACTACCTAGCTGAGTCTGGGATTCTATCCCAACTCACTCCCCCTGGAACACCACAGTGGAATGGTGGTACGATCTATGATGAGTCACGCAGATCTTCCTATATCCTTTTGGGGATATGCTCTAGACACGGCAGCGTTCACACTAAACCGTGTTCCATCAAAGGCGTCATGAAGACACCATATACGATATGGACGGGAGGAGTCCCAAGATGTCTTTCATGAGGGTTTGGGGTTGTGAGGCTTACGTAGACGTCAAGTCTCAGACAAACTGGGACCCAAATCTGATAAGTGCTATTTCGTGGGATATCCCAAGGAAACTAAGGGATATTACTTCTACATTCCCAGTCAACACAAAGTGTTTGTTGCTAAGACTGGGGTCTTTCTAGAAAGGGATTTGTTTCTAGAAAGACTAGTGGGAGTTCGTTTGATCTTGAAGAAATTCAAGACAACGACCATAGCACTGAGCCCTTGATGGATACTGAACAGGAACCACAAGAATTGTGGATGAGATTGTTACACAAGAAATTGTGGAACAACAACCTGTTCAGGTAGACTTACCTCTTCGCAGGTCTGATAGGGTACGTCGTCAGCCTGAGAGATATTCATTTCTCTTGCCTGACCATGATGACGTTATGATCATTGAGAATGAACCTACCACCTATCAGGAAGCTGTGATGAGCCCAGATTCTGAGTCATGGCTGGAAGCCATGAGATCCGAAATGGAATCCATGTACACTAACCAAGTTTGGACCTTGGTTGATCCACCTGAAGGGGTCAAACCCATTGGGTGTAAATGGGTCTTTAAGAGAAAGCCTAACATGGATGGACTTACTCATACCTATAAGGGTAGACTGGTAGCTAAAGGTTTCAAGCAAATTCATGGTATTGACTATGATGAAACTTTTTCTCCAGTAGCGATGTTTAAGTCCATTCGGATCATGCTTGCTATTGCAGCCTACCACGATTATGAGATCTGGCAGATGGATGTCAAGACAGCGTTTCTGAATGGAAACCTCCTCGAGGATGTGTACATGACACAGCCTGAGGGTTTTGTAGATCCACAGCATACTGGCAGAGTATGCAAGCTGCACAGGGCCATTTATGGTCTAAAGCAAGCTTCTCGGAGCTGGAATCTTCGATTCGATGATGCGATCAAACAGTTTGGTTTCATCAAGAACGAAGATGAACCTTGTGTCTACAAGATGGTTAGTGGGAGCACAGTAGTCTTCCTAGTCTTGTATGTGGATGACATACTACTCATTGGGAACAACATCCCTTCGCTACAGTCTGTGAAGACTTGGTTGGGGACTTGTTTCGCAATGAAGGACTTAGGTGAAGCAGCCTGCATTCTAGGCATTAAGATCTATAGAGATAGATCTAAGAGATTGCTTGGCCTAAGTCAGAGTACATACATTGATACCGTTTTGCAACGGTTTGCCATGCAGAATTCCAAGAAAGGAAATCTGCCAATGTCACATGGCGTGAGTCTTTCGAAGACTCAAGGTCCCTCTTCTAGAGAGGAGAGAGACCGCATGAGCAAGATCCCTTATGCCTCAGCCATAGGATCTATTATGTACGCCATGTTATGTACTCGTCCTAATGTCTCGTATGCTTTGAGCATGACGAGCAGATACCAGTCAAATCCAGGTGAACGTCACTGTAAGCGGTCAAGAATATCCTTAAGTACTTGAGAAGGACTAAGGAATATTTTTGATATTTAGAGGCGATGAGCATCTAGTTGTAAAGGGTTACACTGATGCCAGCTTCCAAACCGACCAGGATGATTACAGATCGCAGTCAGGGTTCGTGTTTTGCTTAAATGGTGGCGCTGTCAGCTGGAAGAGTTCAAAGCAGGATACAGTTGCTGATTCTACAACAGAAGCTGAGTACATTGCTGCATCTGAGGCAGCAAAGGAGGCAGTTTGGATCCGCAAGTTCATTACTGAGCTTGGAGTGGTTCCTAGTATAGCCAACCCAGTACAGCTCTATTGTGACAACAATGGAGCTATTGCGCAGGCTAAGGAACCTCGCTCACACCAGCGGACCAAACACATACTACGGCGATTCCATCTCATTCGAGAGATCATCGATCGAGGAGATGTGAAGATTTGCAGAGTACCCACAGAGGCTAACGTCGCAGATCCCTTGACCAAGGCTTTGGCACAGATAAAGCATGATGGTCACACTAGGTCATTGGGTATTAGATACTACAGCGATTGGCACTAGTGCTAGTGGGAGATTGTTAGTGAGAGCCCTAGAGCCAATCATATGATGATTACTTTTTGGACTCAATGTATCATATTCTTGTATATATATTTCTTATATATAAAGGCATTTCTTATGGTTATTGTACTTATGTGTATTGGTGCCAAATAACTTAGTATAATAACGTCCTTGAGTAGAAGGTTCTTATCTATATCAATCGATTAGTTGAATCGATAGTGAGATGATATAGAGAACACTACTCTTAATTATTCCTAGTCAAGTATTAACATTCAAGGACAATGTTAATGCATAGAGACTAGCATGTAGGTCAACATGATGACTTGATCTCACAAGTCATGGATATGAGATATCAAGTTGACACATGGGTATACATTAGAGAATGTATACTGAATGACCCACCATGAGAAAGTATCATGGATCGTTATATGAGTGTCATATACTTTCTCATGTGACTATTAGTTGACTATTAGTCCTTAGACCTGAAGTCACCATAGTTCCCTACATAAGGAGTTATGTACTTTGGTTTCGTCAAACGTCACCCGTAACTGGGTGGACTATAAAGGCGATTACTGGGTATGTAACAAATTATGCGGAGGGATGTGAGTGATGTAGATGGGATCTATCCCTCCTATATGACGGGAGAGATATCATAGTCTTGATAGAGTGAGATCACTAAGTGCATGGCCATGCCCAAATAAGGCAATATGAGATATTGAGCTTATTTGATTATAGTGAGTCTACTTGGAGTTCAAGACGCCTAGATTGATTGGAGGATGACACGGTCTATGCCTCATGAAAGATCGATCTAGATATCGAGGATAGAAGGACGTTGTCAAATATTGTGATGGTCACAATTATTAGTCACATTGGTGATGTTGGATCTCAACATTCTTGTAACTTGGGTAGCAATGATGTGTTGCTAGATACCGCTCATTGCTTATGTTTCTAAGAGGTTAGAAGCATTGCCAACGTTACAAGAACCTATAGGGTCACACGCAAAGAACAAATAGATGGAGAAAAATGAAGTCAAGTTTGACTTGGCTAAATATGGAAAGTCCATAAAAGGCAAGTTTGACTTGACCCAAACCCAAATCAAGTTTGACTTGACTTGGTTCCACTTCAAGTTAGACTTGACATGGGAGAAGAAATGGAGTCAAGTTTGACTTGACTAAATATGGAAAGTCCATAAAAGGCAAGTTTGACTTGACCCAAATCCAAATCAAGTTTGACTTGACTTGGTTCCACTTCAAGTTAGACTTGACATGGGAGAAGAAATGGAGTCAAGTTTGACTTGACTAAATATGGAAATTCCATAAAAGGTAAGTTTGACTTGACCAAAAGGCCACCTCACCTTGACTTGACCAAGTGATGACTTGGCTTGGTTTCCCCCCCATTTGAATTTGAATTCAAATTGAAAGGGGATTAAGGAATGCCACCTAATGGCCATTAGTGGCCATTATGGCCGGCCACTTAATGGCCATTAATGGCCATTAAGTGGCCGGCCACCATGGAAGAACAAAAGGGGGTTTTGTTCCATTTTTCCATTGAGTGGTGTCTTCTCTTCTTCCTCTCCAATTGTTGGAGTTCTTCTTCCTCTTCTCCTCTTGGCCGAATCCTACAAGGTGCTAGCACACCTAAAGGATTTCATCCATCTACTTTTGTTCGCGTGGATACTTCTAGAGGGACGGCACTTGACGTCCTAGAGATTCGACATCCAAAAGGGAGCGAACGGGATTAAACGGGGCACGCATCAAAGGTAAAATGTTTATCCCTCTTTAGATCTAGGAGTAGATCGGGTTTTGAAGCATGTAAACGAGCACTCGTAATTTTTGAAATGGCTTTCTTCGCTCGGATCCTTGCTATTGGGGCTTTCGGGGTTTCCGCGACGCGAAAAAGCTGTTTTCGTGGCCCGAAAAACCCTACAAATGTGAGAGTAGGAAGCATCAAATGGAGGATCCCTAGGAGGATAGCAACAAAAGGTGGACTGGGAAGGTCGTAGTCCAAGAAATCGATTTAGTAAGGTAGGGGTGATTGACAAGGGTATCCCTTGAATAGTAGTGACAAACATGAGATCGTTCTATCTAACTATGTTATTATAGAATTCTGCACATAAAGATGTGTTAATTGAATGAGTGCAGAACACTAGATTGTCTAGTTGATAAAAGTTTATGACATTCATGGCTAAAGGACAAGATTGGGTGAAGAAGTGTCTGTTTAGGTAGCTAGTTTTGATAGACTTATAGGTTGTTCGAGCAAACTTATTACAAAGTTCTAGAGTTGGGAACCTAGGGTCGGGACTCGGTTCGGTACCGGGGTTCGCTTGGTTTGTTCGGTGTTTTCTAAGTTAAGAAACATGCATTTATAAGAAGGGAATTAAGAAAGTAATTCTAAATGCATAAAAGAAATCATACCGGGGAGGCATGGTTGAGATTGAGGAAGCACAAGTGTCACTTGATCTCCTTGGAAGGAAGGAAGTGAGGAAGGAGGATGGTTTTTGGTGTGGGAAGAAGAGGGGGTTCGGGTGCCTTTTTATAGGCAGTTCATTGGGGGCGCCCGGGAGCTCATGGGCACCCGGGACAATAGTCTACTGCCTTTGGCAATGACTAATGCTGGATGGGGGAGCCCGCAATGGCTCGGGCGCCCCGGTCAGGCTGGATTTTGCAGCTTTGCTGCTTTGACTGATGCTGGGGGCGCCAGCAAGGTTCAGGGCGCCCCGGTCAAGGGGTAAAGGCAGCTTTTTGCCTTGAAGGATGAAAAAGTCATGGGGGCGCCCGAGGAGTCACGAGCGCCCGGATTATGTAGGAAGTGACAACTTTGGATGTTTTGTGATCATTTGACCATGGTTTAATTGGTTTGACCATGGTTTGACTACTTTGACCATGATTTGACTGCTTTAACCATGATTTGACTACGTTCTGAATTACAGGATTAAACCACAATATAGGTATTAAAAGAATTTCAATTGAGTTTATTTTTACTATCTCACCCAGTCTAGGGTATTCAATCACGTTAGCCTTATAGGTTTTGTGAGACAGGTTTTGCTAAAAGGAATTTTTAAGAAAAATATGATTTATTTTGAAAAACTTAAATTAATTTTTGAAAGCAATTGAATTTATTTTGAAAAGAATATCTACAACTAACTGGAGGTTTGTGTTAGATTCGATTTTGACAGAGACTAGTTTGAATTTGAATTTCAAAGATTGGCTTCCAGGTCTTGGCGAGACACTAGGCCTTCTTTGGCCGTAGCCTTATTGGATCATCAACCCTTTCCTTGACAAAGCCTTTCAGTGAAATTTCATTTTCAAAATTAATCTTTGAAAAATTCTGGTCTAACTAGTTTGGGTCTTGGATCGGTAGCTTCAGCTAGTTTCACCAGTCTAAAAAGAACAAGTAAAGAATACTTGACCTTATTAGAATTGGTTTCCCTAATGTACTATCGTCTCACCTCCACCCAATACTATGTTGACAAATTTCAGTTAAGTTAGTTCAGTCCTTAAACTAATCATTCCTAAATCTAAGCATGGTAAGTTGCGAGAATTAAGTAGACAATCAAACAAGCAAATTGAAAGAAACAATTTTATCTAACAATAAATATTGTTTTCAATTTGGCTCCCCCTGGACTAAAGCCACGATAATGGTTTGGCAAGATGTGAATCTTGTCCTTGGGGATCCAATATTGATTTGATCCAGTTTATTTGTTCAGGCATAGTTTGGGTACCCATGCTTGAACTTTATTTCTGGACTGATTCAGTACAGCAAAGTAGGATCTTTGTCTAGATTTGATTCTATAGCCTAGTCCGGATCAATTTAGAACCGACTTCTGTTTTCCAAGAATCATGTCAAGACCCTTGGAATCAGAAGTGAATCGTTCTAAAGCTGACCTAAGGTCCTTAACCTGAGTTTTCAGGGAGGAGTTCTCTTTCTCAAGTTTTTTAACTTGAGTAGAGGTTCCTTCTTAAACATTCTCAGTTAAGGGTCTAGAGTCAGCTCTCTCTTTCAGGAGTTTTACTTCCTGTCGGAGGGATTCGACTCGGAGTTTAGCTTTCGCCAAATCTCGAGAAAGATAAGAAATTAATTCATTTAATTGACTTCTAGTAAAACCACTTACCTTGATTTCGCCGTCTTCTGAAAATGTCAGTCTGTCGTCGTCCTGTTCTGATTCTGACTCGGTCTCGATTTCTTCTGAGGCGGTTAGTGCGAGCAGGTTTGACTATGGGACCTCTTCTTCTTCTTTAGAGGAGGACTCATCCCACGTTGCCTGAAGTGCCTTTTTCCTTCTATTCTTCTTGATCTCCTTTAAGTTCGAGCACTCCGTCTTGTAGCGACCCTTCTTCTTGCACTCGTAGCAGGTCATGTTGGGCTTGTTCTTTTCATTTGCGGGTTCAGCTGGTTCATCCTTTCTTCGGCTGGCTTTCCTTTTGTTGGTTTGGTTCTTTAATTCCTTGTAGTAGTTTCGGGCCAGTCGGACCAGCTTAGGTCGATCTCCTTCTTCGTCATCTGAGTCTGAGTCTGAGTTAGACTCGGGTTCAGGTTGAGGCTTCTTCTTAGTTGTCCTTCCAGTTTTATCTGCAACAAAGGCAATACCTTTCTCGGCCAGATTGTAGTTAGTCTGTTCATGTAATTCTAATTCAGAGAACAATTCATCTAATTTAATTTTTGAAAGGTCCCTTGAAACCTTGTATGCATCTATCATAGATGCCCACAAGGTGTTTCTCGGGAAAGCATTTAAAGCGTACCTTATTAGGTCACGGTTTTCTACCTTGTGACCGATGGTGTGTAGTCCGTTCATTAATTCCTAAATTCGAGCGTGGAGTTGAGCTGCTGTTTCGTTGTCGTTCATCTTGATCGTGTATAGCTTGTTCAGGAGGAGATCTCTCTTGCTGATCCGAGTGTCTGAAGTTCGTTCATGCAGCTCAATCAGTTTCCCCCATAGTTCCTTGGCACTGTTGAATGGACCCACCCGGTTCAGCTCCTCTTTTGTTAAGTCGCATTGGAGGGTCTGGGTTGCCTTTGCATCAGCTTCAATCTTCCGTTTCAGAGCAATGTCCACTCTGTGTAGGTTTGAGGTACTCCTTCAGTATTTTTTAGAATCTCCAGTCCGGACTGGATGATTATCCACATGTCCACCTGAGTTTTCAGGTGGACCTCCATTCTGCTCTTCCAGTAGGAGAAGTCCTCCCCACTGAAGAGAGGTGGTCTTGCAGTGCTGAAGCCTTCTTGCATAGCCATTTTATCTGAAACTAAGAAAGAGAAAGAGATATCCCAAGACTGGGTCTTGGATTAGTAGTGCGGGAAGTAAAAGAAGAATATTTTTCGAGGGGTGTTGCACCAACCTCGATTAAAGGGAGAAATTTCGAACAAAAAAAATATTAAAAAATTAAAAAAATCTAAAAAAAATCTCAAATTGGTTGTTGCACCAAATTTGAGCTTCCCCGCTCTAATACCACTTGTTGGATCGAGAGAAACGATAGAGGGGGTGAATATCGTAAATCATTTTCGGATTAAAATTAAGATTACGCAGCAGAAAATTAAATCACAACACAAAGACGCAAGCAGTTTTACTTGGTTCGGAGTCGCGGTCGGCTCCTACTCCAAGGCCCACGATCGTTGACCGTTTACTGCGGGCAATTCTATATGTGCGCAAAATCAGTTTACAAAATGTATTACAAGAAATGGTATAGTAAACTTAAAGTAGCTCTTCGTTACCGACGTCCAGTGTAGATTATATTTTTGGAGCAGAGGGACGTCGTCGGTACTTGTATTTCGAGTCGGGAGGGTTCCGGAGTAGAGCGCGGGAGCAGAAGAGCATGAATGCGTTGGAAGAATTGATGTTCCAAGCCTTGGGGTCGAGGGCCCTTTTATAGCCCCTGGGGGCGCCTGGGACGTCGGGGGCACCCCCCCCCCCAACGTGTCAGCTGATCCGAGTTCCTCTCAGTCAGCTCTGATCCCTTCAAACTCGGGATCAGGCTTTGTGGGGGCGCTTGGGACGCTGGGGGCACCCGAATTGACCGGGTCAACTCTTATCCGTTGGCTTCGCTGGTTTCTGCTTCGTTAGCTTGAACTGGGGGCGCCCGGGAGCACGGGGGCGGCCCGCCCATGAGCTGTCGAAGCACTTCTTTTGTTTCATCTGTTTTGTATTCACCTTGGGGGCGCCCGGGACACTCCGGGCGCCCTACTCAGCTACTGCCTCACTCCTTTGAGGCTCTCTAAGCTGCAGACACTCATTCCTTCGGTCCTGCATCCAGGGTTAGTCCAAAACAACATAAAGCAATACTATGTTAGTTTTATACAGCCTTAGCTGTATTGGTTCTGACTTTGGGTCTCCCAAATGGAGCCCTAGGTCGAATCGACGCCTACTGTTCCCTCGACGGGGAACGCGTCCTCACCTACTCCTTTCGGGAGAATTTACCTGATGCCAACCGGCTCCTCCGGTTGGATTTTTGCCCAGCAGTCCTTCGCTAGGTGCCTAGCTGTCCTTCGCCAGGTCTTCAGTACCAAGCTGTCCTTCGCCTGGTGCCTAGCAGTCCTTCGCTAGGTCTTTAGTACCAAGCTGTCCTTCTCCTGGTGCCTAGCAGTCCTTCGCTAGGTCTTTATATCCTGTCATTCCTTCGCCAGGTGCCTAGCAGTCCTTCGCAGGGCTTTGTATCCTGGCATTCCTTCGCCAGGTGCCTAGCAGTCCTTCGCTAGGACTCTTCCTGCACACTTGAGTAACATGTTAGATAAACAATATACCTTAACTTTTGAACCCTTTTGTCATTATCAAAACACAGGTTCGATTTGGGTGCTTTCTGCACCAACAGGATAGACTGGGCTTCCTAAGCAGGTGGCTCAGTCTCCTTTTCGGACTCCTCAGCAGGCGGCGCCGCTCACATCCAACACTTAGAAAGAGGAATGATATCCTTCCCATCCAGAGGAGTGCTGTGGTGAGCTTGGCCCAATCAAGGTTTACTTTTCCGGAGGGCGGGAGTTGGTGCGGGCCTCTGAATGACGGCGGACGGATCATTCTCCTCCTCCTCCTTGGTTGGTTGGAGAAGAAGTCTTCGCCGAGGAGGTGGGGGGCTCACTTCTCGAGGCGTCTCAACCTTTGAGAGAGAGACAAGCGTTAAGTGTGCATTGGCCTCTTATGCAACGCCGAGGGCGGAGGAGGGGTCCGCCTCCTGATTAGTGGGTGCCTCCGCTTTGAGTGCTCCTGGCTTTGTGTCCTCTCGGAATCTCCTTTGAATTCAGATGGCGAGTCTCCTGGGACTTGGGGAGGAGTTAGCGCCTTCTCGTCAGCCAATTCCCATTTGAGCAACTTCCTCATGGATCAGGCAAGCACGGTGGCTTCTGCAAAAAAATCAAAGAAACATCAGTTAGTATAAACAAACATTAATAAAGAAAAGAGACTTACAGAGGTCGTGGTCAAGGCTGGTAGCCTTGGGGCTAATCCCAACTCCATGAAGGAGCCCATCACAGCGGAGCATGTCGGGGCCATAGAACTCCATTCCGATAAATAATCCCCTAGCTCGCTAGTACCCCTAATCACGCTGAAAATCTTCTAGCTCCATGATGGGAGGCAGTTTGTTCAACTAGCGAGTTGGGGGAAAAGGATGCTGAGCAATCGATTAAGAAGGATGGTAATCGATTGGTCAATCGATTAAAGTGAAATTGCACGAGGCACAAAGATGTGCTGAATCGATTCAACAATCGACTAATCAATTAAGCTTCAAAAAATAACCGTTGAACGGCTAAGTCTGGCGTGGTAATCGATTGGGTCATCGATTAAGGGAACCCTAGGTCGTGGGTATATAGGATTTTCACATAGGTTGAAGCAACACTTCTTCAGCACTTCTTCTCCTCCTTTATTGTCATTTCATGAGAAGTCTTGGAGCATAGTTCCACTGCAATTCCAAGGTTCTAGAGGCGATCCCAAACTAGAAGAAAGAAAGAAAAGCAAAGAAAGCTCATTCTTGTAAATCTTATAAGATTTTCTTTGTATTTGCTTGTATTCTTATTGTATATTCTTGAGAGCTTGAACGAGGTTTCTCCACCTCCATGAAGGAGTCCTTCATAGTATTTATGAGAGTGAGGAAAGCAAATCCTTGGATTAGTCACCTCAAGGAGGTGAATACCAAGTAAATCCTTGAGTGTTAGCATTGCTTGGAGTCTTCCACAGCGACAAATCATCAACAAACAAATCGGAGATAATCACCCCCCTCTAGCTCTTCTACCGGTCCTAATAGTTCCTACCAGTTTGTGGTGCCGAGGGTGCCCGACCGGGAGTAGCCGAAGTTCCAACCAACTTATGGTACCGAGGATGCCCAAGCTGTGTAGGCCTGGGCGTGGTGTTAAGGATGCCCGACCGAGAGCAGCCAAGGTTCAGCATGTGGTGCCAAGGATGCCTAAGCTGTGTAGACCTGGTCGTGGTATAGAGGATGTCCGACAGGGAGCAGTCGAAGTTCCTACCAGCTTGTGGTGCCGAGGATGCCCGACCGGGAGATACCGAAGTTCCTACTAACTTATGGTGTTGAGGATGCCCGACTGATAGTAGCCAAAACTTTTATCAATTCAAAGTTGTCAAGGATGCTCCAGTGACTCAACTTCCCTGGCGTAAAAATAAATTGTTCAACACGGAGTTGGTACACGACAGGAAGTCGGTACCTGACATGGAGTCATTATGGTAACTTTCTCGAGGGTGAGTGGAAATTGTATTTTGGCTTGTGCAAGCCCTCCGAGAAAAAAGTGACAAAGATCGCCACGAGTACAGGACCTTATGGGAAATCACATTTCCTATGAGACTAAGGCAAGACACAAGCGAGTGACGTTTAGAAAAGGGAAATAAATTACAAAAACACAAAGCAAGAAGGTAAAATACTATACTGAAATAATTTTTACAGTCATAATCAATTAAAAGATGGACTGGGTTTCCTCAGCGGGTGGCTAAGTCTCCTTTTCGGACTCCTCAGCAGGCGGCGCCGCTCCCTTCCGACGATTAGAAAGAGGAATGAGATCCTTCCCATCCACAAGAGCGTTGTGGTGAGCTCGACCCGATCGAGGTTTACTTTTCCGGAAGGCAGGAGCTGGTGCGGGCCTCTGAACGGCGGCGAACGAATCATTCTCCTCCTCCTCGGCTGGATGGACAAGAAGTCTTCGTCGAGGAGGTGGGGGACTCACTCCTCGAGCCGGCTCAACCTTTGAGAGAGGGAGCAGCGCTAAGTGTGCATCGGTCTCTTGTGCAATGTCGAGGGTGGAGGTGGGTTCTGCCTCTTGAGTAGTGAGCGGCTCCACTTCGAGTGGCTCCTGGCTTTGTATCCTCTCGGAATCTCCAGTGAATTCAGAGGGTGGGTCTCCTGGGACTTGGGGAGGAGTTAGCGCCTTCTCGTCAGCCAATTCCCATTTGAGCAGCTTGCTCATGGAACGGGCAAGCATGGCTACTTCTGCAAAAAACAAAGAAACATCAGTTAGTATAAACAAGCATTAATAAAGAAAGGAGACTTACGGAAGTCGTGGTTAAGGCTGGCAACCTTGGGGCTAATCCCAGCTCCGTACAGGAGCCCATCACAGCGGAGCATGTCGGGGCCATGGAACTCCATTCTGATAAATAATCCCCTAGCTTGCTGGTACCCCTAATCATGCTGAAAATCTTCAAGCTCCAACTTGGGAAGTAGTTCGTCCAACTAGCTAGTTGGGGAAAAAGGCGCTTGGAGGTTCTGGTAAAGAAGAATCTCTCCTTCCATCCCTTGTGCAAGGAAGGGAGACCACCTATGAATCTATGGCTAGCTCTTGCTATGAAGTTAAAATCTCATTTGGACGCGAGGCTAGGGAGGAAAAAGTAATGAAAAAAACGAGGGGTTAAAGGTATCCCAAACAACTTGATCAAAAGGAACACCCCACTCATCTTAGTGAAGACATTAGGGGTCATCTATTGGAGAGGAATGCCAAAGTACTAGGATATGGACATGAACAAAGGGGGATCGGAAAGCGAAGATCGAATTCTACCTGACCTAAGAAAAAGTTATAAAACACTAGAGGAGATTCTATGAGAGATTGATGAAGCCTAGGCACCCAAACTTCCAAATCTGCTAGGATGTTGTAGGTTTCACAGGCAACTTGCAAGACTCTAGGTTGAATCTTCGATGATATAGCCTCATACCATTCTAGTTGATAGGCCTGCTCCTTCAGTTTCCCTAAGGCTTCCCCTTTTCCACACTTTCCTCTCTTTCCTTCTACCTTTCCGCACTTGATTCTAATGAAAGGCATATATGATCGAGGAAGAAGAAGAAAAGGATGATGGCCCGACAAAATTTATACTGGAAAAAGACTCTAGTGGAAGGAGGTGGAGGTAACAAGCTCCGATGGTCGGCGATGCAAGAAGGTGGATGACCATTTCCGCATCCCATTTTATAGGGAGACAGCGGTAACATAGGAGGGATGGATGCGAGACACGTGGGCAAGGAATGACCGTGGATCTCGAAGCGTGCAACTCATTATAGCAGTCAGTTGGTATGTCTTGACTAGGATGTCGAGGAAAGGATGCATCGAGGGGGGAGAGCCTCATGGCGCCAGCCTATTCGTCAAAAGGATCTTCTGTTATTAATATACCCCATGCGCACATAATGAGTGATTGACAGCCATCGATCGCGACGCATTGGAACCCATGAAACTCTTGGAGCTAATTCAAAAAATTACTTTGCCTCCTGCAACGAATGTTTGGATTCCTAGGATCCATGAAATAGTTAATGTTGAGAAATGCTGACTACGCTTTTCTCCCCCAAAACGTCGCAAGCCCAATCAGTCATGCAAATGCCCTTCTATTAGACTTAAAGGGGGGTTGTGATTGGGATGTTATCCTGAGGTGGACACGTGGCTCGAGGAAGCTGAGTGGCATGACTATGAGGACGGGAGAGAAGTGCCCGAAATCAACTCGGGACAAGACCACCCAAGACTAACTCAGGAGAGAAGTGCCTGAGACTAACTCAGGACAAGAGCACCCGAGACCAACTCGAGACAAAAGTGCCTGAGACCAACTCGGGACAAGAGTGCCCGAGACCAACTCGGGCAAGAGTGTACAAGCCTAACTCGTGAGAGAAGTGTTCGAGACCAACTCGGGACAAGAGCGCCCGAGACCAACTCGGGAGAGCGGACCTCGAGCCCAACTCGAGGAGGAGTCCCCTAGGGCAACTCGAGAGAGAGAGAGAGAGAATGTATGTGGGAAGTTTACTGTTAATGGTGATATTGATAAACTTAATATATGTGGCAATAACTACAAACACCCCCTTGAATAGGAGAACGGGCAGACTGTTATGACCCGTAATGCATGATAATAATGATAGATTCAATATGCACGGCGGCGATTACTAGTACCCCTGGGCGTGTGACAGTTGGCAGGCGACCACGATCCGTAAGGCATGGAAATAGGGGAGGCGGTTATAATAATGAGGGAGTTCTCGAAGAAAAAGGACAGCGAATATATAAGGTACGAGGTACCTAGGTAAAGAGGTCGAATTTTCTTAGCTCTAAATAACTTATTTTCCTTGCTTCTCTCATATTTTCTAAGAGGTTTCTAACTTGAGCGTCGGAGAGGGCTCCGTCGAAACTCTTTTCAATGTGTTCCTTTAACGCTCGTGTTGATCTCACAGGCGAAAGCATCCCCTTGTCGTCACTTAGTGTTGTACCATGGTGACCTGTCACCCACGTCATTCGCTTCGAGAACATTAGTAGTGACAGTTCAAAAAACAAATAAATAAATTAGTTGTGATAATTTCAAACTGTAACAAATTAGTTCAACATAATATTAACTAGTAGCAGTGGTTTCATAAACCGCCGCAATAATTATAACAAGTTCATGGTAATTAATAAAATTGGTAGCAATTGAAGCCGTTGCAAAAAATTTGTGGCAGCAAGTTACGGCAGTTAGGGAACCGTCGTTATTAACCATTTGTAGTGGTTCGGAAATCGCCGCTAAACTTCAACAAATTGATTTAGCATAATGTTAACTAATAGCGACAGTTACATAAACTGTTACTAATTTTAATAAGTTCATGCCAATAAAATTGGTGGTGGTTGAAACCGCTACAAAAATTTTCTGGCAGCATGTTGCTGCGCTTAGTGAATAGCCGCTATTCACAATTTGCGACTGTTCAAAAACCGCCACTATTAACAATTTGCGACGGTTCAAACCACCGTTATTAACAATTTGCGACGATTCAGAAACCTCCGCTAAACCTTTAACATGATTTTTAAAATAGTGATTCATGATGGTTCAACCGTCACCAAAACTGTTGCAAATAACTCGCAGCGATTGTGCCAGCGGTTGCTCGAAATCGTCGCAAAATGGCTGGTGGCGTTTGGGATAGCGATGGTTTTCGAACCGCCGCAAATAGTTAATAGAATCGGTTTGAACCGCCACAAATTATATAATAAACCATCACAAAACATATGTTTTTGGTATAGTGTCTATCAATTAATATGCATATTCCTGGGACATAATCATATTTTTTTTGTCATTCTACCTATCATTCTAAAAACTAACATATTATATCTCTATCAAGTAGCTAAGATGAATATAAAATTATTGTCAATTTAACTTCGGAATTCTTTTGATACGTTACGATAATATTTATGTAACATATTTGACTGTAAATCTAATTTTTCATACTCTCACAAATTTTATGAAAACAAATTTTCATTCTGCTATAGCTAGCCTAATATATGTCTAGCGGCTAAATTAAATGAGAAGGATTAAATGTTGCACTTTACAATCCCATTGAATTTGTAGGGTCATAATAACGATAAAAAATTAAAAATAATAGTATGAGATAATAATAAAGAAGACTTATCATATTATAAAAGAAAATCAGTAAGTGATTTCAATTACTTAAGATTTACCTTATTTGTAAAATAATTGCCCCAAAATCACGTACCATATTTATTATTACTATATTTGTCATAATAATTTTTATATATTATCTATAATTAGTTGTATAAATAAATTTGTTAAACTACATAATAAAACAATAAAAAAATTATTTTTCTCACATTTTATCTTTTCTTTGTTTATGTTTCAACACTCCAAGGAACCCTACGACGAGGACTTCCGGCAGTCGATGGAGGATATGGTGGAACTGAGGCGTGGCACCGGGTCCCCGGCGAGCCGCTGGATTTGTGAGACTAGGAACTCCTTTTGTGTTACCTGGAGATCAGGAGTCTAAATCTTAGAGGGCCTTCACCGATCTAGCTGTCGCTTTCCTCCGCAGAGCAGGAGGAGAGCGCCTCCAGAGAGAAACAAGGCGAACATGAAATATGTTTGAAAGAAGCATGGAATATTAACACCATGTTTGGAAACTTTTTAAGTAAGGAATTGAAATTCAATTCTGATCATTCGGAATTGAATTTCAATTCTCATGTTTAGAATGATTTGTAAAAAGAGAATTAAATTCAATTCAATTATTATACTTTTACGATTTTATCCCGCGAGGATAGAGCCGGAGCAACTTTGATTTGTTTTGTGAGTGGGCGATTTGATAATTTAATTTGTTTAAGTGAAAGGAATTCAATTCATTCCTTAGCAATTCCTTCGTGGAAGGAATTGAATTCTAATTTTCATAGAAATTTTAATTCCTTCCTTTCCAAACAGGGTGTAATAAGATATTGGATCTCGGTAAATTTAAAACAATGCTGATAAGATATTGGATCTCGGTAAATTTAAAACAATGCTGGTATTTATTTATAAAAAAATGTATGGGAAGAATATTAGCTAATGTAACATACGACCACAGTGGGAGTCGAACCCACGGCCTTTTGAGCCGAAGTCAAACGCGCTAATCCACTGCGCTATGCGGTCAACCCTTACAAAAGAGCAAATTTAGATATAAAAACATAATACTATTTGATTCTGTTTCACGAAAGCTTCATACTAGTTCGAATTGCATCTCGGAACCACTTCGTACCGTTGATATTCGGAAGATCTGGTATTTTACTTGTAGCGGTGCGATTCGTTTAATTACTACAGAAATACTTAAACTATTTACTACACGAATGAGATAAAAAAAAATCCTACTATTATTATTATTATTTTTTGCCACCTTTCCACAAAATGAAAAAAAAAACTATATGGAAAACTAAGTGCTGGTCTCCTTCACAGGAAAAATTTACGATCTCACTAGTGAACATTTCTGTTGGTTATAGCTCGCTCGACCTCAGCAGCATTGCATACAAGAGCTCGTTCCACGCATCAGGCACCCCAGGGAGGCACCAGTGGCTGCAGTCCTGCGCCACGCCGGGCTTCCTCGCGGCCTCCGGCGAGCGGTACACCGACGGGTGCGCGTCCTTCCGGTAGTCCGTCATCCTCGTAATGTTCAGATAGAGCAAAGGCGCGTTCATCTCCGCAATCTCCGATTCGAGCACCTCCGTCAGCTTGAGGTACCTCGCGAGGTGCTTCTCGTCGACGATCGGCTCGGTCTCCCCGTCGCAGTTGCCGCCGGAGTTCCACTGGCCGCCGCTGCAAATCCTGCCCGTTTAACCACAGTTTGAAGCTAAAGCGCTAGCTATCGATTTTCTTCCTAAAATGACTTACTTGAAGTGAGACCACGAGTATCCCCGGAAGAAGACCCGAGTCCGGCTGGGTTGTATACGTGTCCGGACCCAATTGGCCCAGGTCTTCAACGCCTTCCGGTAAGCTTCCTCGGCGCTCAGCTTCGGGAAGACGTGGTCGCCTTCCTGGTAAAAGTTCTCCCTACTCCACAATTAATCATTAATCACCAATCGGATTTTTAGATGGTTTAATTGTAAACATGACTAATGTACCCTTTGGAGGTCTTCGGGTGGGTCCACCAGTGGCCGGAGTTGAAAACCAGTACGTCGGCGTCGGCGTAGGCCTCGGCCGCCGCCTCCATCAGGTCCAGGCGAAGAGTCTCCGTGCTCGAGCTTTCTCGCACCAGGAAGGGCGCGCGGAAGAACTCGATCGAGCAATTGTAATCCTACGTTGTCACAAAAAAATATCCATTAGCGGGATCAAGCTAGCAATCTGTCGTTTGATTCGTTGGATGCGTACGGCGAATCTGACGGCGTAGGCAGTGTCGGAACGGAACTCGCTCCGGCCGGAGACCTCGAACACGCGGCTCCGCTGCCGCCGCTCGTCGAGAGAGTTCGTTAGGATGCAGAGCAGAGATTCCCACATGTTGCGGTTCAAGGAATCGCCCACGAACGCTAATCGTTTCCCCCTCAGCAGCTTCAGCATCTTCTTACCACGAAGCCTGAACTTTCCAAACAAATTCAAATTGAAATCTGAATTAAGAAAGAAATTTCCATTGAAACAAGGAACAGAGCAATAGAGCAAGATCTCGACCGGGGAAAAAACTTGCTGGCGAATGTTTATCGGTTACAATTTTGCTAAATGGTGATAAATTAATGGCCTTTATTAAGCAGAATCCCGTAATGAAAGGGGAAATTTGTTTCTTTAAAAGCTTCTTTTGTTCAAAGAAGAAGAAGAAGAAAATGGCGAAAATGGTAACGGAAATTGACAAAATAGGAAGGAGGAGAGTTAAAGGAAACAGGGGAAGGGGCAGTGAACCTGGGCAAGGTGCACCCGTTCGGC
Source organism: Boesenbergia rotunda (assembly GCA_024364735.1). Classification (NCBI taxonomy): domain Eukaryota; kingdom Viridiplantae; phylum Streptophyta; class Magnoliopsida; order Zingiberales; family Zingiberaceae; genus Boesenbergia; species Boesenbergia rotunda. Next base: position 22,268 of record JAGFNQ010005989.1, read on the forward strand.
TTCCACCGCATCTTGGTGTAGTTGAGATCCTTCCGGCCGTTGCTGAAGCAGTCGAAGGCGACGTCGATGAAGCGGCAGGAGCCTGGCGGATAGCTCGGGCTCCCTTCGTCTCGCACCCACCTGCCGTCGAAAAGATCGCAGTGCTTCTTGGTCGTCGTCGTCATCGTATTTCCTTTTTTGGCCGCGTCTTCTGCGTGCGCCGGAGGAGGAGAGGGAGGAGGCGAGGAGAAAAGCGGCTGCGCTGGGTCGGCGGATGGGGCGGCTATGGTGCAGGGGCTGAGGAGGAGGATCTGTGGCGGCTGAGGGTGCCGGAGGAGGAAGACGAGCAAGAGGAGAAAGCCGGAGAGGGAGAAAAGGGCGGTGTAGATGGACGGGAAAAGGAAGCAGAGGAATTGCACTGGGGGCTTAACCTTCAAGAAAAGCGTCGCCGGAAACTTGGAGGTCGCCATCGGATTAAAGAAACGGCGAAGGTGTCTGCGTGCGTGCGTGCGTGGGTTGGATTTCTTTTAATATATATATTTAACAAAATCGGCGCTCATGGATTGCATTCCATTTTGGAGCGCCGAATAAAAGCGCCGCGTCTTGATACTATTTTCCTTTTTTTGGAAAAATTAAAAAAAAATCTTTCTTTTTAAAGAAATCACTAAAAAAAATACCTTATTAAAAATATCAATTTCATCCGGGATGCTACCAAGTTCGACACCCAATCGACAGCCGGAGCGGTTTTTGTCATGCGAAGAATAAGGAAATATATATATATTTTATTGAGTAATAATAAGGAGAGTGAAAATCATAGTGAATGATGTGATATGATATGACATTTTACATACACATGTTCGATTATCGCTTGGACACCATCGACGGCCTTCGGCCGCCATCTCGAATCAAACTATATCCTGAGGGGCACGGTGAACCCGTCGAAGATCGTGCATACAAAATGTCACGTCATTCACTATGATTTTCACTCTTCCATTTCACTCGCTCAATCATTATTCTATTTTATTTTAGTTGGGATGATTAATTTGGTCGTATAATTTTTTTTTAATAAATTAAGAAGTACTCATCCCGAATGATTCTTAAGTTTAGCATCCCGTAGTAATATGCTCTAGTGAGGTTTAGCATCTTAAGATTGACACGTGATACGAGAAAATTACGTGTCAGAATCCATCGAACTTAACCGTCCATGTTAGACTCCTGATACCATCTCGAAAGGACAAACACTCGAGATCATGCCGGGTCTTAGGCTCCCGAGACCACCTCAGGAGAACAGACGTCCGAGGTCATGCCGGGCCTTAGGCTCCCGAGACCACCTCGGGAGAACAGACATCTAAGGTCATGTCAAGCCTTAGGCTCCTGAGACCATTTCGGGAGAAGAGATGTCTGAGGTCATACCGGACCTTAGACTCCCGAGACCACCTCGGGAGGATAGACCCCCGAGCTCATTCCGGGCCGTAGGCTCCCGAGACCACCTCGGGAGGACAGATGCCCGAGGTCATCCAGGGAGAGGACTCCCAGAGACCAACTCGGGAGAGCGGAGCACAAAGATCAATACATCAGATAGCCCGACGTCAAGTAGCAGTTTCTCTTTCCAGATTAGGAAAGTTGTTGAATAATTATTGTCCGCTACACGCGACAATTAAAACCTTAATGATTACAACGGTCGTTATCTAAAAATTATCATGTAACCGATTATGAACGTGGAGGAGAACGTGGAGACACATGTGACCAAGCCCTCAGGTATATAAAGTGTTTCGGCATCCAGGTAAAAGAGGGGTAGGTTTTCCGAACTTAAGACAATTCTATTCCTCGTTGTCCTCCTGAGATAACTGTGATTCCTGACTTGAGCGTCGGAGTGGGTTCTGTCGGAAAACCTTCCGGTGTGTTTCCATTAACGCTCGTGTTGATCTCGCAGGGCGCGATCATCTTCTCTTCATCGCCATCCTCGTGGGCTGCACTCGGTGACTCGTCGTCCGTGTCGATTCCCTTCCGAAACAAGTTTGGCACCGTCTATGGGAAACTAAATCAAGACACCAGAAGGAGCACCGTGATGGCGGATCCAGAGGGACAACCCATCTTCTTGATGAAGGAGGAGTTGGATCGCCTAGTTGCCAACGCCATCAAGGGAGCGCTGGAGCAACACTAAATCGAGCATGCCGCCTCACAGCGGCTTCGGGGCAAGGCGAGATTCCAAAAATATCTGCCTCGCACCCCCACAATTGAAGGTCAGTCTCGCCACCTGCGGGACCAACAATGACAACTCCAGCACCCCGGCGAGATTCCTTGGGAGACCTGAATAGAGCACACTCTGTCGACTCTAGCGCTCTAAGGCAAGAAGAAGGACCGGGGAAGATCATGTAGGAGTGTTGCCGGTCGATAGAGGGGGGGGGGGTGATGAATATCACTCGAACGTTTTGCCAGAATTTCATCGTTTATTCATTTTTCTAATAGTGTTAGTACGCAGCGAAAATATAAAATAAAATAAAAAAAAGACAAGAGACAAGCGGGTTTATATACTTGGTTCCTGACCCCCCAGGGTCAATACGTCCAAGACCTATGTACTCGGCGTGAGTCCACTAATGGTCTCCTTTCCGAAATTTCCGGAGGTGAAGAATACCCATCTTACCGTTTGATTTACAAGTACAAGAATAAATAAATTGAAACACAATTTGTAAACTAAAAGCAAACCAACGGAAAAAGAAGATTCGACCAATCCGGAAGTCCGAAATGTAGCGCACTTCCTCTTGAAGCCTCCTTGGTCGCAGAGCTTCGACTTGAGTGCGTTTGCTTCACACAGAATGCTTTAGCAGATGTGAAAGTTGATGTACTGAAGTGAGGGGCCGAACCCCTTTACATACTGAGTTCTCGGGCGCCTCTGAGCTCTTGGGTGCCTGCCAGGTGTGGTCAAAATTCCATTCGTAGCAACGAACTCGGCGCAGGGATAAACATCCCTTCGCAGGCGCCTAACAACACTCAGGCGCCTGTTAAGCCTCAAGCGCCTACCATGTGGTCAAAACTTGACCTGTTGCTGTGATCCGTCACAGGCCTTCCCAGGCGCTTGACTTCATTCAAGTGCCTGGGAAACCCTTTTCCCAGGCTTGTTTGTTTTGTGTTATGCTCTCCTATTTTGCCTCCAACTCCAAGTACCTGCAAGACAACAAAACACACAAACAACGCAAATAATCTTAGCCTTAATTTATTGGTTCTAACTTTAGATTTCACCCGAAACCCTAGGTCGAACATGTTGGATCGAGAAAACCGATAGAGGGGGGTGAATATCGGAAATCGTTCGGATTTATAGAAAAAGCAGTTACGCAGCGGAATAAAACAATCAAACGCAAACACAGTAATTTTACTTGGTTCGGAGCCTAGGTCGACTCCTACTCTAAGGCCCACGGTCGTTGACCGTTTACTTTGGGCAATTCTATATGAAGCGCAATGAAAGTTTACAAATATTGATTTACAAATACAGTATTGTAAACTTAACAAAAAGAAAGCTCTTCTTTTTACCGACGTCCGATGAATGTTGACTTTTCCGGAGCAGCGGGACGTCGTCGGCTCGAGTTAGGAGGTTTCCTAGGTGAGGCGCGAGAGCGGAAGAGCGTAGAAGCGTTGATTGGAAGTGTTGTACGAAGCTTGGGGTTGAGGGCCCTTTATATAGGGCCTGGGGGCGCCCGGGACGTCAGGGGCGCCCCCCACGTGTCACCCGATCCATCTTTAGCGCGGTCAACATCTGATCCCTTCAAAATCGGGATCAGGTTTGACCGGGGTGCCCGGAGCGCTGGGGGCGCCCGGGTTGACCAGGTCAAACTCTATCCCTTGGCTTCGCGAGGGTGTGCTTCGGTAGCTGGCCCTGGGGGCGCCCGCAGCGCAGGGGGCGCCCGGGAGCAGCGGGGGCGCCCGGGAGTTGAACTGTCGAAGCTGTCTTTGTTTTGTTGTGTTTTGTGTTTACCTTGGGGGCGCCCGGGACACTCCGGGTGCCCTAGTCAGCTATTGCCTCATTCCTTTGAGGCTCTCTGAGCTGCAGACACACGTTCCTTCGGTCCTACATCCAGGGTTAGTCCAAAACACAATAAAACAATAAATTATTATTTTATACAGCCTTAGCTGTCTTGGTTCTGACTTTGGGCCTCCAAAATGGAACCCTAGGTCGAACCGACGCCTACTGTTCCCTCTATGGGGAACGCGTCCTCACCTACTCCTCTCGGGAGAGTGTACCTGATGCCAACCGTTCCTCTGGTTGGACTTTTGCCTGACGGTCCTTTGCCAGGTCTTGGATGCCGAGCTGTCCTTCGCCCGGTGCCTAACATTCCTTCGCTAGGGCTTAAGTCCCAAGCTGTCCTTCGCCTGGCGCCTAGCAGTCCTTCGCCAGGGCTTTTCATTCTGGCATTCCTTCGCCAGTGCCTAGTCGTCCTTCGCTAGGGCTTTTCATTCTGGCATTCCTTCGCTAGTGCCTAGCAGTCCTTTGCTAGGGCTTTTTACTCTGCACACTCAAGTGACATGTTAGATGACAAATAAGACTTAACTTTTGAACCCTGTTGCCATTATCAAAACACAGGTTTGACTTTGGTGCTTTCTGCACCAACAATCTCCCCCTTTTTGATTTATGGCAACCCTAGTTCAAAAAGTTAAGTTTAATCAAAAGCATAGACATCCCTCCCCCTGGAGAGAATCTCCCCCTAGATTTTTCAAAACTTCGTGGGGTTCTAAGTTTTTATAAAAAACTTTACTTAGAATGATTTTGCACTTTGAAAACTTAATTTTTAGATACTTTTGAACAATTTTTGATAGCTTAAGTTTTAAAGGTACATAGTGGAATTTTTGAAAGCATGAGTTTAGAGTACTTAACAAAAAATTTGAAACTTTAAGTTTAAAGTACTCAACAGTTTGAAAACTTTTAAGTTAAGTACTTGGAAAACTTAAGCACTTAGTAAACTTTTGAAATAATTTAAGTACTTAGTAAATTAAGTTTAAAGTACTTATGGAAGTTTTGAAAAACTTAAGCTTAAGGTTCTTATTGGAAGTTTTGAAAAACTTAAGCTTAAAGTTATGGAAGTTTTGAAAAACTTAAGCTTAAAGTTATGGAAGTTTTGAAAGACTTAAGCTTAAAGTACTTATAAAAACTTAGTACTTGATAAACTTAAGTACTTAGTAGGATTTTCTTAAAACAAAAAACTTAAGTATTTCTTGAAAGGTTTTGAAAAGCTTTGAAAAATAGCTAACTTTTTGAAAAAACTTTGAGAGTTTAAAAAAAATTTGAAAAAATTTGAACTCTCTTTTTTCCTATCTCTCCCCCTTTGCCATATATCAAAAACAGATAGATATTGCAGAAATTAAATTGCATAAAAGAAATGACTTAAAAAAATGATTTTGCTGTACTGAACCAAGACTTAGACCAAATCAGTTAATTTTCTCTTGTAGGGACCTGTCTAACCCATTTAGCTACTTACTAACTGTTATAAGCAGTAGTTTTTGCTAGGGTTAGTCAAGTTAAGTGTTTCTGTTCAAGTTAGATTTTCTAAACTTGACACTTAACTGGATTGCTGTAAAAGTTATATTTAGTGCCCCAATTACTGCAGATGCACTGACTTAAAGCATCTTGAATTAAGGCAAAGACCTAAGCATCTCAACCCTTTCTAAGTTATCAATCAAAGTATCCTAAGGTGCTGGCTTCTAAATCTATAGATGCATGTAGTTCTAGGGTTAGGGCCTAAGCTAAGTCCATTTGCGAAAAAGCCCTAGTTTTGAAAGGGGGTAGTTTTGAAATAAAACTAAGCCGAAAAATAAGAAAACTTTTTCAAAATTAAGTAAGAGCTGATTTTGAAAGCATTTTGAAAGAATTGATTTAAATTGATTAAAAAAAAAACAATAATGAGCTAAATCTATTCTACTAAGCACAATCCTAACTGCTGAATAGACAAGAAACCAGTAATCATAAGCTAGTCAACATAGAATAAAGCAAGTACTCAAGGTTCAACATAGTCATACAGTCAAACACAAGTCAACCCTACTGAGTAGGGGCAGTCAAATAGGTACTGGTACAATACTAATCAAATCTAGGACGAGGGACCGGGATGATCAGATGGGCCAGGCTGCCATGAATCGAATCGTGCCATCATTTCAATGAATCGTGCATCAGCCACTTCTCGATCGGCTCGACGAGCGTCCATCTGCTCGATATGATAGGCTTCGACCTCCTCTCGGAGACTCTGAACCTGTGTCTCTAAATGTGTCACTCTCTGGTAGAGTGTCGGTGGAGCGGGCTCGTCGATGTGTGCTCGGGCTGCTGCAGCAATATCTCCAACTTCGACTTCGACCTCCTCGTCTGAGTCAATTGGAGCCCCGGCCTGCTGTCGTCTCCAACTAAGAACCCCGGTGGCCGATACCTCTAGACCCGCTAACGAGAAGTTCCTAAATCCTATTTCGTCAAAGTCGGTCATAGCGGTTATTTCACCCACGGTTATGTCACGACCGTGGTGACGAAGGAGAGAAGTGATAATGTGGCAGAATGGTGTGCGCACTCGTCCCTAGGTCGTGACACTGGACGCATGCAGAATGGTATGAAACATATGGAGTCCAATGTCTATGTCAAGGTGATGGACTAGGGCATACAAAAGAAAGGCATGAAAGGGTCGCATGTTCCCAAGATCTCTAGTGGAGAGTGGTAGGATACAGCGGACCAGGACTCTATACAGGGCATAGTCCTATGCCTGAAGGTCAACGACTTGGAAACGTCTATTTGCGGGGAGTCTAGCTTCCCTATAGAAGTAGGCGTGGATAGTATCTAAGGTAATGTGAGAATAGGGAGGATCAAATGGAGGATTCCTAGGTGGATAGCAGCAAAATGTGGACTGAGAGGGTCGTAGTCCAAGGAACCGGTTCAACAAAGTAGGGGTTATGGTCAAAGGTATCCCTTGGACAGTAGTGTGAAACATGAGATTATCTTGTCGAATTATGTTATTGTAGAATTCTGCACATAAGAATTCATTAATGGTATGAGTGCAGAAGACAATATTATCTAGTTGATAGAAGTTGATAATATTCATGGCTACGGGGCATGATTGGGTAAAGAAGTGCCGATTAAGATAACTTATTTTAATAGGCTTGTAAATGGTTTGGGCAAACTTATTGCATAAGTCTAGGGTAGGGAATCTAGGGTCTGGACTTGGTTCGGCACCGGGGTTGGCCGGGTTTGGTCGGCGTCTTCTAAGTTAAGGAAAATAAGAAAGCATGAAGATATTGCATTGAAAATAAATTTAAATGCAATAAAAATAAATAGGAATTATACCGGACAACTCGGGGAGGCATGGTTGAGGATGAGGCCTTGCTAGAATCTCCTTGGAGTGAAAGAAGTGAAGAAGAAGTTGAGTTTGGTGTGGGAAGAGAGGGGAATTAGGGTGCCTTATATAGGCAGATCAGTGGGGGCGCCCGGGACGTTC
>JAGFNQ010005989.1:30076-266826 GCA_024364735.1 Boesenbergia rotunda
CAAAATTGGCTTCCAGGTCTTGGCGAGGCACTAGGCCTTCTTTGGCCGTAGCCTTATTGGATCATCAACCCTTTCCTTGACAAAGTCGTTTAATGAAGTTTCATTTTCAAAATTAATCTTTGAAAAAGTTCTGGTCTAACTAGTTTGGATTTTGGATCGGTAGCTTCGGCTAGTTTCACCAGTCTAAAGAGACCAAGTGAACTTGATCTTATTAGAATTGGTTTCCCTAACGTACTATCATCTCACCTCCACCCAATACTATGTTTCCAAGTTTCAGTTAAGTTTGTTCTGTCCTTATACTAACCTAAGTCTAAGTATGGTAAATTGCAGAAATTTAAATAAACAATCAAACATGCAATTTGCAATCAAGAATTAAATTTTTATTTAACAATAAAAATAGTTTTTAATTTGGCTCCCCCGGACTATAGCCACGATAATAATTAGGCAAGATGTGAATCTTATCCTTGGGGATCCAATACTGATTTGATCCAGTTGGTTTGTTCAGGCACAGTTTAGGTACTCATGCCTAAACTTTACTTCTGGACTGATTCAGTACAGCAAAGTAAGATCTTTGCCGGGATTTGGTTCTATAGCCAAGTCCGGATCGATTTAGAACGGACTTCTGTTTTCCAAGAATCATGTCAAGACCCTTGGAACCAGAAGTGAATCGCTCTAAGGCTGCTCTAAGATCCTTAACCTGAGTTTTCAGGGAGGAGTTCTCTTCCTCAAGTTTTTCAACTTGAGTAGGAGTTCCTTCTTGAACTTTCTTAGCTAAGGATTTAGAGTCAGCTTCCTCTTTCAGGAGTTTTACTTCCTGTCGGAGGGATTCGACTCGGAGTTTGGCTTTCGCCAGATCTTGAGAAAGATATGAAATCAAATCGTTTAATTGACTTTTATTGAAACCGCTTACCTTGATTTCGTCGTCTTCTGAAAAGGTTAGTATGCCGTCGTCCTTTTCTGACTCTGACTCGGTCTCAACTTCTTCTGAAGCGGTCAGTGCTAGTAGATTTGACTGGGGTTCTTCTTCTTCTTCTTCTGATGAAGATTCGTCCCAGGTTGCTTGGAGTGCTTTCTTTCTTCTTGTCTTTTTGTTCTCCTTTAGATTTGGACACTCCGTCTTGTAGTGGCCCTTCTTCTTGCACTCGTAGCAGGTTACATTGGGCTTGTTTTTGTTGTTCGCGGGTTCAGCTGGTTCGTCCTTTCTTCGGCTTGTCCTTCGTGTGTTGGCTTGGTTCTTTAATTTTTTATAGTAGCTTCGGGCCAGTTGGACCAGCTCAGATTGATCTCCTTCTTCGTCTTCTGCGTCTGAGTCTGAGTTAAACTCGGGTTCAGGCTGAGTTTTCTTCTTTGTTGATCTTTCAATTTTTCCTGCAACAAAGGCAATTCTTTTCTCGACCATATTGGAGTTAGTTTGTTCGTGCAGTTCTAATTCGGAAAATAATTCGTCTAATTTAATTTTAGAAAGATCCCTTGAGACCTTGTATGCATCTACCATAGATGCCCACAAGGTATTTCTAGGGAAAGCATTTAGGGCATACCTTATTAGGTCACGGTTTTCGACCTTGTGACCTATAGTGTGAAGACCGTTCATCAATTCTTGTATGCGTGCGTGGAGTTGGGCTGCTGTTTCAGTGTCGGCCATCTTGATGGTGTAGAGTTTGTTCAGGAGTAGATCCCTCTTACTGATCCTGGTGTCTGACGTTCCTTCATGCAGTTCGATCAGCTTTACCCACAGCTCCTTTGCACTGTTGAAGGGGCCTACCCGATTCAGTTCTTCTTTTGTTAATCCGCATTGGAGAGTCTGGGTCGCCTTTGCATCGGCTTCAATTTTGCGCTTTAGGGCATTGTCCCATTCTGAGTAGGTCTGCGGTACTCCTTCGGCGTTTTTGGGGATCTCCAGTCCGGACTGGATGATGATCCACATGTCCACCTGAGTTTTCAGGTGGACCTCCATTCGACTTTTCCAGTAGGAAAAGTCTTCTCCACTGAAAAGTGGAGGTCTGGCGGTGCTAAATCCTTCTTGCATGGCCATTTAATCTAAAACAGAAAACTAACAAAAAAAAATTTCCAATACTAGGTCTTGGATTAGTAGTGCGGGATGAATAAAATGAAATAGCGAGGGGTGTTGCACCAACCTCGATTAACGGGTAAATGAAAATTCGAACGAAATATTTAAAAAAAATTCGAACGAGAAAAAGAATAAAAATCCGAAAAAAATTTCAAACTGGTGGTTGCACCAAGTTTGAACTTCCCCGCTCTGATACAACTTGTTGGATCGAGAAAACCGATAGAGGGGGGGTGAATATCAGAAATCGTTCGGATTTATAGAAAAAGCAGTTACACAGCAGAATAAACCAATCAAACGCAAACACAGTAATTTTACTTGGTTCGGAGCCTAGGTCGACTCCTACTCTAAAGCCCACAGTCGTTGACCATTTACTTTGGGCAATTCTATATGAGGCGCAATGAAAGTTTACAAATATTGATTTACAAATACAGTATAGTAAACTTAACAAAAAGAAAGCTCTTCTTTTTACCGACGTCCGATGAATGTTGACTTTTCCGGAGCAGCGGGACGTCGTCGGCTCGAGTTGCGAGGTTTCCGAGGCGAGGCGCGAGAGCGGAAGAGCATAGAAGCGTTGATTGGAAGTGTTGTTCGAAGCTTGGGGTCGAGGGCCCTTTATATAGGGCCTGGGGGCGCCCCCCCCCCCCACGTGTCACCCGATCCATCTTTAGCACGGTCAACATCTGATCCCTTCAAAATCGGGATCAGGTTTTGACCGGGGCGCCCGGAGCGCTGGGGGCGCCCGGGTTGACCAGGTCAAACTCTATCCCTTGGCTTCGCGAGGGTGTGCTTCGGTAGCTGGCCCTGGGGGCGCCCGGGAGCAGCGGGGGCGCCCGGGAGCACGGGGGCGCCCGGGAGCACGGGGGCGCCCGGGAGTTGAACTGTCGAAGCTGTCTTTGCTTTGTTGTGTTTTGTGTTTACCTTGGGGGCGCCCGGGACACTCCGGGCGCCCTGGTCAGCTATTGCCTCATTCCTTTGAGGCTCTCTGAGCTGCAAACACACGTTCCTTCGGTCCTGCATCCAGGGTTAGTCCAAAACACAATAAAACATTAAATTATTATTTTATACAGCCTTAGCTGTCTTGGTTCTGACTTTGGGCCTCCAAAATGGAACCCTAGGTCGAACCAACGCCTACTGTTCCCTCTTCGGGGAACGCGTCCTCACCTACTCCTCTCGGGAGAGTGTACCTGATGCCAACCGTTCCTCTGGTTGGACTTTTGCCTGACAGTCCTTTGCCAGGTCTTGGATGTCGAGCTGTCCTTCGCCCGGTGCCTAGCATTCCTTCGCTAGGGCTTCAGTCCCAAGCTGTCCTTCGCCTGGCGCCTAGCAGTCCTTCACTAGGGCTTTTCATTCTGGCATTCCTTCGCCAGTGCCTAGCAGTCCTTCGCCAGGGCTTTTCATTCTGGCATTCCTTCGCCAGTGCCTAGCAGTCCTTCGCTAGGGCTTTTTACTCTGCACACTCAACTGACATGTTAGATGACAAGTAAGACTTAACTTTTGAACCCTGTTGCCACTATCAAAACACAGGTTTGACTTTGGTGTTTTCTCCACCAACAATACGTACATTACTATTTCTCTTAGTTACCAATCTGTTGCTTCCTTTTTCTCCTTCGACAACCTATTTTCCTCAGGTGCTTTGGTGATGAATCGAGTTGTGCAAGGAACCAATATATACGTACCTTCGTGATCATTCGACTTGTGCAAAGTAGTAATATATATATATAATGGAGAAAAATTCAACGGCTACCCATCCGAACCACAAATTAATATTTTATTGATAAAGTGGTTCAGTTGTCTCTAAAATGTGTTTGATAAAGCCATTCTTTGGCGGTAGGGGTATAAAAGTAACTTCACTATATGGGATGCGCCCTTTGGTATAATAGAAACCATGGTACTCCTTTCGATAATTACGAATAGTTGGATACGCCCTTTGGTAAATTGCCGATATAATTAAGTCTATGGTTAAGACAAACCTAGATCTGTTGATTATCAAAATTGATTGGAGTAAACATGTTATAAATATAATTGGGACACACTTGGAATTTATTCATACAAACCTAATACAAGTTTCAAACAAAACTATTTTGAACATTTTGAATTCATAAGGAATCCTTGATGAGAAATAAATTGTAAACAAACACATGAAAAATCTCTTCCATTTACTCTATACTGGAGAATTTTCTTCATGTTTATGGGCATTTTGGGATGTTGATACAAACCTGATAGAAAAATTTGGGGGACTATGGACTTGATACATACTCTGATCTTACTAGAAACATACTGATACAAACCAAATCTATTTTTGAAATATTTTCTAAATCCATAAGGACTCTTGGCTTTCAGTGAGGAATAATTTTTAGTTAAGGGAATCCCTTCTAGGATCAAAGGAATTAAATCTAATGGTATTAGGGTTCTGGAGTGGTTGAGAGTTGGAATAAATTTGTTTCTGAAATCTGATCAGTTTGTGAGCCAAGAAATCTTTTGTATCGAATCTGATCGGTCCACCGACCGATCAGGACTCACCCTGATCGGTCACCGTGACCGATCAGGGGTCTTTCTGATTGGACTAGTGACCGATCAGATCAATTCTGATCAGGGAACTCCCAGATCGTTCCAAATGGTGTCAGACTACTCCTCAGTCCGATCCCCTTTCATCAATTGGTATCAGATTACTGATCATACTGATACAAACAAATCTGATACAAACCGATTATAATTGGAAAATACCGGTCATACTTGGAACAAATCTAATACTGATTTGATACAAACCTGTGATGGAACTTTCAAATCCATAAAGGTTGTTTGAATCATGACTTTTGTTTCTTGATGAGGAATCATTTTTAGTCAAGAAACTTGACTCATGTTTCAGAAATTTTTCTGAAATATCGAATGTTAATGGAGTCTACACCCCTGTTGTTGAATGTCAATTGTCAATGCAGTCTGATCAGGAACGTATCAGAGTTTCAGAAATGTTTTTGAAATCTGATCGGTCCCCAGACTAATCAGAAATATTTCTGTATCGAATAATCAACAAACATGATCGGTCACGGAGACCAATCAGGACTATGTGTTGGATACAGCTGAGTTCCTTACTTGTCATACGAAGCATATATGTGTTTGACCATGATATAATTCTGTATATGCTTTCATGTGCAATTCACACTTACCTTTCATTATTTTGGGTTTGGGGAGAGACCCTTGTTTAAGGGGGAGGTATGTTAAAACTTAATAACCATACCCTTTTCGATGCTTAACAAAGGGGGAGAAAATGGTTGATTAAGTTTAGGGTTTGTTATTGTAGGGGGAGGACTTTGATTCCCTTACGATAATTGAATTGACTTCGATTGATCATTAATACCTAAAATTAAATTAGGTTGTCAAACAACAAAAAGGGGGAGATTGTTGATGCAGTTTGGCCCGATTGTTGTTTTGGTGTTGACACCGATTTAAGTTTGGTTGAGTAATTCAGATTAAGTCCTAGTCGGGGACTGGGCACGGAGTGAAGGAAATTCCGGTGAGTGAAGCCGGGTTCTGGTGAGTAAAGCCGGGTGACGGAAATCCTGGTGAGTGAAGCCAGGTGATGGAAATCCCAGTGAGTGAAGCCAGGTGATGGAAATCCCGGTGAGTGAAGTCGGGTCGTGGTGAGTGAAGTCAGGTGATGGAAATCCCGGTGAGTGAAGTCGGGTCCTAGTGAGTGAAGCCAAGTGACGGAAACCCTGGTGAGTGAAGCCGGGTCCTGGTGAGTGAAGCCAGGTGACTGAAATCCCGGTGAGTGAAGTCGGGTCCTAGCGAGTGAAGCTAGGTGACCGGGTGAGTGAAGTCAGGTCCTAGCGAGTGAAGCTAGGTGAAGGAAACCCTGGTGACTGAAACCAGGTCCTAGTGAGTGAAACTAGGTTGAATGAAGTCCCGGTGAGTGAAGCTGGGCACGGAGTCTTGGTCCGGGGGACTAAGCACGAGTCAGAGAAGGCTAGGAAGCCTGTTCTCGGGACTTAGGGTTGAATTGGTCGGATCTGGATCGGTCTGGAGACCGATCAAGGAGTTGGCACGAACTCCCTGTTGTGGATCGGTCTGGTGACCGATCCAGTGAAGTCGGATCGCTCTGGTGAACGATCAGGGAGAGAACAAAAAGGTCTCTGTTGGGCTTCTAATCGTTCTGGTGAACGATCAGAGAGAGATCAGAAGGGTTCTGGAGAAACCCTTGATCGGTCTATCCGACCGATCAAAGATCGGACTATCCTCATCCTGACTGATCAGGATGGCTCCTGATCGGTCAGGGAGTGACCTGATCGGTTGTGACGACCCGACTTCTCTTAACTTTCTCTCTTAAGGCGGACGTCACATTTACTGGACCTTAACTTTACCTTATCCTTAGCCTTAGGTTACACCTACTTGAGTCCCCTTAACTTGTTCTGAAATTTTTTTTTCTTCCTTCTTTTTTTTTTTCAAAAAAAACAAAACAACTTTCATTTTATTTGCTTTGCCAGGATTTGACCCCTAGACCTCTTAGTTGTAACACTAAAGCACTAACCAGCTGCTCTACACAGTTTTTCTTTAATGGTACCAGTCGACTGCTATTATATCAGTCGACTGGTGTCAGTCGACTGATATAATAGCAGTCGACTGCCATATCGAACAGAAGGTTCTGTTCGATATAGCAGTCGACTGGTATCTGAGCCAGTCGACTGGCACGCCTGAAACTGCAAATTTCAGACCTGAAAATCCCTTTCAAACATCCACAAATCACATACTATCACTTCGCATTAAGATATAACTTCAAATCTATCATATATACTAGTTTATTTGGCACATTGGCAACTCAAAACCAATCCAAACTCTTGAAATTGAAACTAATACGGAACTTAACCAAACTAACCAAGCATATGGAAAAACATAAGTAAACATCTTCAAGTTGTATCAACTTCTTACTCTATGCGGAAATTAAACACATTGGTTCACTCTTTACTATTCAAAACATAAAACTAAATGTTTCTAAATACCAAACTCTACTCATACTCAACCCAACGGATCTTTTACCCCGGTTCCACCTCCTCTGAACATCAATGCAAGTCCTGTCGCCTCCCAACTTACGCTTTCTCTTTTCCTTTATCTGCAATAGAAGGAAAATGCAACTAATAAGCACAATGCTTAGTAAGTAAATCCCTACTCACAAAATCATGATGTCAATACTAAACATGCTCATTTCGAAGAATGATTTAAAACTTTACTTACTTCAAAACTTACAACTAAACATGCTTACAACTTGAAACACTTTATCATGTTTGTTAATGTATCAAAGTACACAACTAACCGTGCTTACTACTTGAACTACTTTATCATGCTTGCATTGTATCAAGGTACACATATAATAATTAAACACTTTCTCAAAAAAGAAACTACTTGATCATACTTATATACTTGAAAATAAATAATCAACTTTCTCTTAGGCCTTGACATTGTACCATGGTATCAGTGTACCAACTGCGCGCTTTTCTAATAGGTTGCGAGGTAGCTAGCCACCGCATCCTATTAGAACTTTCTACTAACTTTCTGTGGGCCTTACATTTGCCCGGTACATGTCTCTTTCACAAAAGTAAAATACTTTTCTTACTATACTTATTCATACTTATCAACTAACTTTTCTTTTGCATTAAAAGAACTTAACCTTCCTTACATTAAACTTTCCATCAAGCACACTATGTGCCCTTAACCCAAAACTTCACTTTTGGGTCCTTTCTCATATTAAAACTTATCATGCTTGGCCTACTTACATTCAATACCATTTAATTGGATTTCTAACATAAGAAAACATGCAACTTTAACAATCTAAACATGCAATTAGCAAGGTTTCTCAAAACGTGCTTCTTTTTCGAAATCATGGCTTTATAGCAAGAATTTCGTAACGAAAACTACTCCTATTGCAGGTGAGTGATTTACTTACATCGGTCTTGAAGAAAACTCACAAAAACAGGGAGAAAACTCCCTACCAAATCCTTTTCCCTCCTTCTTTTGAAAAGCTTCCACCTTTAGCCCTAGGAAACAACCCTAGGTCTTCTCTACTCAAGGGAAAAGGTGAAGAAGAAGAAGAAGAAGAAGAAGAACCCTTGAATTCGCCTCTTCCTCGCCTCTCTTCTCTGTTCACGCGCGCGGCTACGGCTTCTCCAGGGTTTCACGCGACTTAAGGGGGCTTAATATACCTCTTAATGAAAAGGCTTAACTACTCTATAACATTATATCTCTCCTTCCTTTTCTGTGCTTGATACCCTAGCCCAGCTGGTTCGTTGGCTTCCCTTCCTCGCTGTGGTCGCGGGTTCAATCCACGGCTGCCCCTTTAAAATGTTTTTTTTTTTCCTTTTTTTTTATTTCTTTCTCCTTTCTCTAAAATACCAAACGGACTCGGAAAATTCCATAAAAATACTCTAAAAATTCCTAAAAATATCTAGAATATTTCTAAACCATTTTTAAATAATTCTAAGGACTTTAAGAACTAAAAAATGGAAATTTTGGGGCGTTACATCGGTCACCAGACCGATCAGGGCACAACCTGATCGGTCATGTACCGATCAGGGGGCCTTGGTTGGGAAGAAGCTGATGGTTCTGCCTTCAGCTGATGGATCGGTCAAGGTGACCGATCCCCAATACTTGATCGGTCAGTGTGACCAATCAGGGAGACACTGGATCGATCAGGAGGTGACCTGATCTATCAGGGTCTTCTTTAATCGGTCTGTGGACCGATCAGTAGCTGATAACTTTAATTTAAATCCGCTGTCAGAATTCTGATCACGTTCTGATAACTTCTGTTTTCACTGCTATTTCTCTAATTCACGTTTGATTTCATTTGCTAAGCGTCTGCTAAGTGTGCAGGTAATGCAGGGATGATTCAAACAATGGAGGAGGGTCAACTGGGGACTTTCCCTTGATCAGGTTTGGTTGTTTTCTCTTCTCAGGTTACAACGGGCGTCTGGCACGGCTGGGAAGCTGACGAACTGAACTAATCTGGAGCTCGGCTGAAGAGGGTTCAGGGAGTCCAGAAGAGGTCAGTGGTAGCTGGGGCTATTGCAGATGAGCAGCTGTTGAGCTGCAGAGGCGCGCCTGGTGACCTGGCGATGGGCAGAGGCTTAAGAGCTGGGTAGCGAAGAAGCCTCGAGAGAACTCATCATTATGCACCTTGAAGCAACTCTTGCATACACAAAAGTCTTTGAGCGATCTGTTGGATACTTTGCGACTTGAGCACTTGAAAGGATTTGAGAACGTGTGGCAAGGCGATTAGCAAGCAGACAACTAAGAGCTGAGTGAAGGCTCTTGCCGAGGTTGTGCTGGGTTGTGAGTTGTGCTTGTAAACGTTTCTCCTTCGCTTGCTTGTGCTCTATAAGCTTTCTTTGTCTCTGTGCTTAATTTCTGATACTCTTGAGACTATCTGTGTGGAGAGGTTTCTCCACCGAGAAGGAGGCATTTGATATCCGAAGTTTCGGAGCTTGATCTGCCGACGATCAAGGGATCGCCCACCTTACGGGCACGCCAAGGAGTAGGGGCAAGTTACCCCCAAACCTTGTATATCCTCGTGTTAGAGTTTGTGATTTTCTGTTTGTTTTTCAGCTTGTTCTTCAGTTTCTGTTTCTCTGTATTTTCTTCCACTGCTAACCACAAGTGCAGAAACTTCAAAGAGCAAGTGATTTGTGTGTCTGGCTACATTCACCCCCCCTCCCTCTCTAGCCATCCAAGATCCAACAACTATAACATGAATGAAATTGACGAGCCATTGCCTGAGATGCTCAGCATGTTGAGAACTGCTGAACCCAATCTTAAGAAAACCA
Source organism: Boesenbergia rotunda (assembly GCA_024364735.1). Taxonomy (NCBI): domain Eukaryota; kingdom Viridiplantae; phylum Streptophyta; class Magnoliopsida; order Zingiberales; family Zingiberaceae; genus Boesenbergia; species Boesenbergia rotunda. The sequence continues at coordinate 39,953 of JAGFNQ010005989.1, forward strand.
ATACCAGTAATGTACTGATGGTATAGAAGGGCAAAGGCAAATGGAAACCTAAGGGCAAGGCTAAGACCCAAGCCAAAGGCAAGGCCAACTCTACTACACTGAAGGCCAAAGGCGGGGTGTCTAAAGAAGGGACCTGCTTCCACTATGGTGAGATTGGACATTGGAAACGAAATTGCAAACTCTACCTAGAGGAAGTAAAGAAGAAAAGAAGTGAGACTTCTGCCTCAGATATTTTTGTTATAGAAGTCAATCTATCTATTTCTTCTTCTTAGATATTAGATACCTGTTGCACATCTCACATTTATACTAATGTGCAGGGCCTTCGAAGAGCTAGATCATTGACAAAGAGCGAAGTTGACCTACGAGTAAGCAATGGCGCAAGAGTTGTTGCTATAGCTATAGAAACATATTCCTTGTTTTTGCCCACTGGGCTTATCTTAGAACTAGAGGAATGCTTTTATATACCTGCACTAAGTAAGAACATAATTTCTATATCTTGTTTGGACAAGAAAGACTTTTTATTTATCATAAAGGGCAAATGTTGTTCTATAATGTTAAATGACATGTTCTATTGTAGTGCACAACTTATGAATGGACTTTATGTTCTAGACATAGAGAACTCAATCTATAACATAAATACCAAATGGTTCAAACAAAATGATTTGAACCAAACGTATCTCTGGCATTGTCGCTTAGGTCATATAAATGAGAGTCGTATATCCTAGCTCTATAAGAATGGATTACTGGACTTATTTGATTTTAAATCATATGAGACATGTGAATCTTGTCTTCTAGGCAAGATGACCAAGACTCCATTTAGTGGACACGGCGAAAGAGCGACAGACTTGTTAGGACTCATACATACTGATGTATGTGGGGCCTTTCAATGTCATGGCTAGAGGAGACTATCAGTACTTCATCACTTTCACTGATGATGTCAGTAGATACGACTTTGTGTATCTCATGAAACACAAGTCGGAATCCTTTGAAAAGTTCAAAGAATTCAAGAGTAAAGTACAAAACCAACTTGACAAGAGTATTAAGATACTTCGATCAAATCGAGGTGGTGAATACCTTAGTCAAGAGTTTCGTGACCATCTAGTAGAGTGTGGGATCATATCCTAACTCACTCCACCTGGAACACCACAATGGAATGGTGTGTCCGAGCGGAGAAATAGTACTCTATTAGATATGGTACGATCGATGATGCATCAGATAGATCTTCTTACTTCCTTCTGGGGATTCGCTCTAGAGACGGCTCTTTTCACACTTAACCGAGCTCCATCAAAGACCGTCATAAAGACACCATATACGATATGGACTGGGAGAAGTCCCACAATATCTTTTATGAGGATTTGGGGTTGTGAGGCTTACATTAGACATCAAGTTTCAGATAAACTTGGACCCAAATATGATAAGTGCTATTTTATAGGATATCTTAAGGAAACAAAGGGATATTACTTCTATAATCTCACATTAGACAAAGTGTTTGTCGCTAAAAATGATATTTTTCTCGAAAGATAGTTTATTTCTAGAAGAAATAGTGGGAGTAAAATCCATCTTGAAGAAGTTCAAGATGCAGATAGTACTGAGGCCTTGATGGACATTGAACAGGTACCATAAAGTGTTGTGGATTATGAGATTATTGCACAAGAAGTTGTAGAGCAACAACCAGTTTAAGTAGACCAACCTCTTCGTGGAACTGATAGGATACATCGTCAGCCTGAGAGATACTCATTTCTTTTGTCTGACCATGATGACGTTATTCTTGTTGAGTTAAACGAATCTGCATCCTATCAAGAAGCTGTGATGAGCCTAGATTTTGAGAAATGGCTAGAGGTCATGAAGTCCAAAATGGAATCCATGTACACTAACCATGTATGGACTTTGGTTGATCCACCTTAGGGAATTAAACCCATTGGGTAAGTGGGTCTTTAAGAGAAAGATTAACATGGATGGACTTGTCTCCGAGCCATATTAGAATGAAAATGATTGATAAACCTAACTGCACTGACAAAGTTGTTCACTATGAGGGAATGACCCTTTGAAACAGTGAAGGATGGAGGTTAAGCATACGGCTTTTAATGATTCAATAGAGTTATGTAGAAAACTCTTAAGAGATCACCTATGTGAGAAAGAAGTGGGGCCGCTTCGAAGAGAATTGAAGACACAATTCTTAGAACTTCTCGCAGAATCAAGCGTGTTCATAGCCAAGAAAGAACACACTCATGAGAACTAAGGTGTATTAGGGAGAATCCTGGATGAGATGTGTCAATGCTTACACAAACGGCAGTACAGTTCAAGGACATCATGTCTACTGTCAGCCAGGAAGCAAACAGATCTTCACAAGGGAAGGTTCAAAGGGTGAAACCTACCAGTCCTATATTGGACTCAACTGCTGAATGCTATTACATACCCTATTTCCATTCATATGGGGGATTGTTGGATATAGTGTGAATGGAAAGGGAGGAAAGATACTCCATTGTGAATGAAATTTTAGTCCCACATTAAGAGTTTCTAGTGAATGAAAAGGGGGGTGGAGAATAAAGAGACTCCATTGTGAATGGGACTTTAGTCCCATATTGGGAGTCTTAAAGCATAATTGTTGGTTTATATTATTTCACAAGCATGTTAGTTGTGAACAAATGTAAAGGGAGAGGCTCTCTCTCACGCGTGGGTGTGCAGGGGGGTCCTCCTCCGAGCTAGATATTATCTGCAGACCGTCAGAGGGGGTTCCCTTTATTTGGATGGATTGGGAGCCCTTTGTCGCCGCCTTCTTCGCCACAAGGGCCTTCCGGCGAGAGCAAGGCACATCAAGCAACACCTCCTTGCCTTGCTGAGCGGCGGAGGGATTGGTCGGAGCAGCTGGGTCGCGGGCAAGGGGAACGGTGGCTGTCGCAGTGGGAGAAGAGGGTGTTAGGATCTTACCGTGTGCTAGAGGGGGGTGAATAGCATTTTTCAATTCGTTCTTCCTACAATATTAGTGTGCGCAAGCGGAAACAATAATAACAAAATCAAACAAACGCTAACATGACACCTTTACGTGGTTCGGAGATGACGCTCCTACTCCACGGCTGTCCGTAAGGTGGACGATCCTGATCCGTCGGTGGATGACTCCCCGGAAGACCTCTGGCTAGCTCGTGTAGCTCCTTGTGGGTGGAGAAACCTCGCCACAATCCGGACAACACTTCCTGAGCCCAAAGACTACTAATGAGCTCCAACCAAGCTAATTTCGTCAAAACCTCTCAGTCAAAATCGAGCCCCTTTAAATAGAGCTCAAGGCTGAGAAACCCGCTACCAGTCGACTGGTCCATTACCAGTCGACTGGTCCCACCTAAATTCGACCGTTGCAAGCTCAACGTTCGAATTTCCAGCCACCACCAGTCAACTGCCCCATTAGCAGTCGACTGATCTTTCTGTGGCATTTACCAGTCGACTGCCCCATTTCCACACCTAAGATTTCCCTTCCCGAGTACACTTCTCTCAGCACTCGAACCCTAGGATTTCCCGAGTACATTTCCCTCAACACTCAAACCCTTACGACCCAGCTGACTTTTCACCAGCAGCCTCGATCTGTTTCCTTCGCGCCCTCTTCGTCTTTGGCTCCCGTCCCTTAGATGCGCACACAAGCCCCCAGCTTGCCTCCATGTCATCCTTCACGCATGCCTCAAAGTCCGCATCCCTCGTCTCATTATCCCTGCTCCAACAGCCTCGACCTGTTGCTTTCAAGCCCTCTTTGACTTTGGCCCTCGTCCCTTAGATGCACACACAAGCCCTCGACTTGCCTCCATGCCATCCTTCACGTACGCCTCGAAGTCCGCTTCCCTCAGCTCATCGTCCCTACTATATCCATAGTCTCTCGGATGCGCACACAAGCCCACGGCTTGCCTCCATGCCATCCTTCACTGTATCGGAAGTCATCCAGCCAAGTCCATGTGTATCCTGCAATCCTGCACACTCAAATACACATATCAAATACAAGGGTGAACCTAACTTTAACCCTTTGCCCAAACATCAAAACACATGGTCACTCCGGACCATAGATTGCCCCAACAGAGGATTCTTCCCAAACCCTCTAGGACAGAGGCACCGTGTCCTCTTCATCAATGGAGGGCGGAAGCTCTGAGGCTAGACCCTTCTTCAACCTCTTCAGGGGGCGAGGCTTCAGGGCCAGCCGCTTCCGCCGTTTCTGCTCGATAACCCGGGTCACTGGTTGCTTAGCAGGGGGAGGGGCCGTAACCTCTCCCTCTGTTGCCTTAATGGGAGACGAAGGAGAACCCCCTTCGAAGTTGGTAGGCAGTTCTGCTGCTCCGAGATCCTGGGGAGCTTCCAAAGTTTCTTGGTCTTCTGAGGGTTCAGCCACTTCCTCACAGTCCTCGACCGAGATGCCCACAGGAGCGGAAGAAATGGAAGCGGGAACCAACGCTTGCTCGTTGGCCTGTTCCCACTTTAGGAGTCGGTTGATAGCTCAGGAAATCATAATGTCGTCTACAGAATAGAGACAAAAGTGTATCAGTTAGAATTAACAAGGAAACTTACAAGACAAAGGGTAACTTACGAAGACTGGAGCTAAGGGTCATGACTTTCGAGCTAAGCTCGACCCGATAAAGGAGGTCCTCGCATTGCACCAGCTGGAGGCCGTGAAACTCCATCCCTGCCAGGATACCCCTAGCCCTCTGGTATCCCGTGTCCTGCTGGAAGTCGCCGAGGTCCGGGATGGGTAGCAGGCTCTCCATCCAGTGGATAGGACTGAAGGGATGCTCAGGGAGTTAGATATAGAAGAAACGTTCCTTCCATCCCTTGTGAGAGGAAGGAAGGCCCCCCAAGAACCTATGACTGGTGCAGGCAGTAAAGTCAAATGCCCCTCGTAAGCCAACTGGAACAAAGAAAAAATGGAAAAATCGAGGAGTCAGAGGGATGCCAAAAAGTTTGAAAAGGACAAACGCCCCGCTCATCTGGGCAAAGGCGTTTGGAGCCATTTAGTGGAAAGGGATACCGAAGTATTTGGCGACATTCATGAAAAAGGGGAGAATAGGGAATCGAAGCCCTAATTCTACCTGCCCTAAGAAGAAAGTGAAAAAAAAACCCCACAGGAGTCTCTACGGGTGATTAGCCTAAGGCTGGAACTCTCATCTCCCAACCCTCCGGGATACCATATCTCCGACAGGCGGCCTGGAGGGATTCTAATCTAACCCTAGACGAGATGGTATCATATCACATCGGATGATAGACTGGCTCTTCCGAGGAACCTTCGCCGTCGCCTCGGGTCTTCTTCTTCCTCTCTACTGGACCAATGGGGGTTGGGGAAAGGGGAAAACAGAAGGAGACTTACACTCGGAGAAGGGGCGCGGCAGCAAGACGAACAGCAGGGGAACGAAGGCGTTTGAAAACAGATAGGGCAAGGACGTAGAAGGGTGTCGTTGAACCCGCTTTTATAGGGAGAAGCCGCCCACCTATGAAGAACGAGAGGGCATCACGTCAGCGGAGCTGATTAGACATCCCGATGAGCCACCATCCTTTACTGTCGTCGCTTCGTATGGCCCACGGCGCGTATCAGCGGGGGATCGTCGCACAAAGGAGGATGGGGCACGTGGTAAGGCCACATTCGCCAGATGACCTTGTCGCCATTAAGAGACCATACGCCTTTAGAGGGCCTTGGCCAGCCGTCAGGGCGTCGCCTCGAAATCCGTGGAAATGCGGGACACATTCAAAGAATTGCCCGGGGTCCAGGGGTCCATGGTCTGATTCCTCGGACTCGGAAGGCTGCCAATGAAGTAGTAAAAGATATAGGAGCCACCTGGATACAGCTTCTTCATCACTACACTAGTCTAATCAGTCAGACACACTTCCTTCGATCAAACTTGAAGTGAGAGACTTGTAATGGGGTTGAGTACCCCGTGGCTGACACATGGACTGAAGAAGTTGTATGGCAAGATCTACCGACTCTAAACGACTTTCTTTCCGTGACGCCCGAGATCACCTCGGGAAGTCAGGTCCCCGAGACCACCTCGAGAAGGCAAAATGCTCGGGATCCCCCGGGCCAAAAGACCCCGAGATCACCTCAGGATAGCGGAGCCAAAGAAGCACTCGACCTCAAGTAACGACCCCCTATCTCCGGATCTATAGATAATGATTATCAATAACTACGGGATGATCGTGACCCGTAATCCACGGTCATTAACGCCTTCATCCTTACAACGACCTAGATTTAATGACTGCGACGGCTGTTACGAGGGCTATCCAGTAACCAAAGATGGGAGGGCACGTGCCGAAGATCGTGGAGACACGTATGACCGCCACCTCAGGTATAAAAGATACTCCAACCCCTCCGGTAAAGGGGGGGTTACGCTCTCTCTACTTCATGCATCTCTTTTCTGCCTTCTCTTCATCTCCTGGATCGAGGCACTGACTTGAGCGTCAGAGTGGGCTCCGCCAGATAACCTCCGGCGTGTTCCCCTAACGCTCATGTTAATCTCGCAGGGTGTTAGCTCTTCCTCTAGCGTCAGCGTCCGCGTGGGCTGAACCCTGGTGATTGACCGTCGACGTCGATTCCTTCCGGAACACTGTCAAAATGATATATGCTGCATTTCAATAACAAATTCGTGCAAGAATAAGTTTTCATGCTTGTTTTCCTTTTTTTTCATTCTTGTCAATTTTTGAAGTGATTCAGTCACATGAACCTTTTTCTTTTTCCTGGATGATTGTTTTTAACGTAGAAGCTGTCATGATTATGAATAGAGTTACTTGATCAATTTTCATACATGTATATGTTCTCTTCATGCTTAGCTTTCTGTCTTGTGAAATTGGTTATGGTGCAATAGAATCTTCAAGGAAAATTTTGTGATATTTTTATGAAATACATAGAGAATGTACAAAGAATATTTGCATTCAACTCCATGTTTAAAGTATCCCATAAAATATGCTGATTTCCAGAGAGTAATTTTTTTGTTGCAGCTTGCTGTTTTGGCTTCTAAGTTTGATAGTTCTATCAGGTGCATGGAGATTCTTTCTTCCTCTGAATACTGCAACTTGGTGGCCACATGCCATTTTAATCTTCTCATCCGTTGGCTTTCAAGAATCTGCAAGGCTTATGTTTTGGAAGCTGTACAAGTATGTGAAACTATGCTTGCATGTATAATGTCCTATCCTACTTTCACTTCATTGTGGCTTCTGTTTGAAGACAAGTTTTGAATTTTTGACCATACATCTCTCGAATGTACTTATTCAAACTTAGCCAGGAGGTTGGAAATTATCTTGGATGCTTTTGCTGAAGAAAAATTCAAAACTCGTCTTTCTTGGAATGATAAGTTGCAGATTGCTTTGGGTAAGCTTCTGGGAAATTTCAAACGAATTCAAGTGAATGACTATAGGAGTCTGCAGGTAGGATATTCACTGAGGTTATTACATCTCTCATGCAGCTGGTGGTTTAGGGCATGGTGTGGCTCATGCTGTCTTCTTCTGTGTTAGTCTTTTGTCTCCTTCATTTGGACCAGCAACTTATTATGCCAATAGGTGTTCAAGGATTCCATTTTTCCTTGTTTCAGTTCATTCATTCATTTCTGTATAATATTTGTGCCAGTGTTAGTAATACGTTTCCTTTTATTGACTTGGTAAATATTTAAAAACTTGTCTGGTTCAGATACTGATTCTTGTAGCATCCATTAAGATACCCTGAACACTGGGACTATTGATAATTGTTTTGTGATCCATCATTTTCTCCTCTCTCCTATACTAGAATTGCAGCTCAACTTGAAACATCCAGTGAAATAGTTTCTCAAGCATCTCTGTTAGGACCAAAAACTTAGATTTTAGCCAGCCATTTGAAATAGTTTAATATGAGGATCTACAGGAACTAGTATATGATGAAAGAGAAGGAAAATAATATGTGTCTATACATAGGGCTCAATACATCAGACAGGTCTCCCTCATGTTTAGAGATGTCACTCGGCACTTTATTTCAAAAACTAATCCCCACTTACTGTTTGCTTGTTAAACTTAGTATATTAAATGGTAAAGAAAAATTGTTAAATGAAGATATTCAAGAAAAAAACAAATTAGACCAAGTTCCTGAATGGACTTCGGATCATTTTCTGAAGCACCTTCGGGATTTTGCATAGAATGTGTGTTATGTGTGCATCATTGGAAGCACCTGTTATGTGCATTTGTTTCCACTATACCTTTTCAAATAAATAAAAATAAATGCAATTTCAACTTAATTTTTGTAGAGATTATATCTTCTACCCCTTCTATGTTTTGGCTTCTTCAATGTTAACTTACGGCCAAACCCTTTTCTGGACTGGTACTTACTAGGTTCTTAAAACTGTGGTTATAACTCTGATTCTACATAGCTAATTGAAACTTGGAAATCCTCAACATCAGAAATTGGAATATTTTTCGGAAGCAAACTTTGAGTGATTTAACAGCGATTTCAATCAACGTTAGTATTTAAATGATCATTATGATGTCCACTGCCACACTGTTTATTTTCTTCATGTTACCTTTAATTCAAATTGGCTTCTGCTTTGCTATTCTTTACATTGTTTCTGTATTTTGTTGATTCCTATTATTTTGCAGCCATTATTTCCCTTGGATTCGTGATTCTTCATACTTTTTCCATGATTATCGCTTTCAATGGATATGCTGACGGGAGGGGAGTTGACCAAGTAATGGTTCCTATCATACATATCCTTGCCGCTGTCATGGTGAGAATTCAACCTGACAAGAAATTGGATATTATTTAATTGCTTGTATTTTTTCCATAAAGGTTGTCAGACAGCACATATCCCTCTTATTTAAAAAAAAAATTGTTGTTGCTGATTAATCATATTAGTTATAGTTGAGATTAATACGACTTAGACGACGATGATTAATATGACTTAAAGGTCCATCAGTGTTTGTTCATTTCACTTATATTTTTATCGTTTTATCCTTAATTTTAAAGGGCTACGATTGAGATTGTAATTTATACTTGGACTATTAAGTAATTTTATTTTTTACACTTGGACTATTAAGTAAGTTACACTTGAACTATTAAGTAATTCCCTATTTACTTTGTAAGGTTTGTATGGAATTGAAATTCAATTCCATACTAAATATTTATTCTAAAGCATGGAATTGAATTCCACCCCTTTTAAAATAGGATGAAAAAGTTTTACCATTGAAAGTGTGGAAATTGTTGGAACATGGATTTGTCATTAATTGCATAGATAAGAGATGGGTTCAATAACCATTGAGAAGCTTTGGTATCGTACATATTCTCCTATATTTTGTGGATCGGCGAAGACATTATTATCGACATTTCCTTGCTATTGATACTGCAGGCACTCATAAATCTTGCACCTGGCGGTTGCATCATCGTGTACCTCTTCTTTGCGGGGTCGGGGCTATGACTATATACTATTGCTGGCAGATGACCCGGAGAAACTGACTGAACAAGATATATATACACACGAGCAATGCGCATGAAAATCGAAGGCTATATATATACACACGTTAATGTTCACCACATCTTCCTTGATCCTTGATGCCGGCGGCTGCATCATTGTCCCTCCAGTCAAGCTTAGGTTGAAGTGTACTACCGCCGTTAGCAGGCAGAGGCGGGCGCCTAAGATGACATTTGTGGTCGATCACGCGGGGCGAGGGCAGCTTGTTGGTGTAAACCTCCGCAAATTCCTTGGTGGTGTAAGTCTTCATGAACTCCTCGCGGGTTAAATCTGCGCACTCATTAGCTTTAACTAGACTCCTAATCGGTGGTGGCAGACACAGGGCATTGTGGCTACAGCAGAGCCAATTGAAGATGCAGTGCAACAAGAGAGTTTCGGAGGTCTATTGTCTGGTATATTCAGTGAAAATAACACTAGTGAAATTGGTTGACTGGAGTCTTCCAATTGTCCAATTTGTTAACGAATCAAATCAAGAAATTTGGCATGGACGTTAGGATGACTTGGACTGATCCACAGTGCTTAGAATGTATGATTCGTATTAAATTGAGACATACCTCTTCTTTCTGTCTGATTCCTCGAGTTGTAATAACTTAATTTTAGAAAGGAAAAAAAAGGTATTTATTAACTTAAACTAATAATTTGCCTTTAATGCCATGTTTATTCGGGACGATAGAAATAAAAAATTACGTATTTTCCACGATCAAAATTTTCTCCTTGTTTATAAGATACAAATTTTTTAAAATTTTAACTATACAAAAGCACTATTGAATATTCATAAATATCAAATTCTACTTTAACTTCTACAACTTTTACTCAAAAGTTGAAAGTAAGAATTTGATATTTTTTCTTTACTTATCCTTTTTTGGTTATGATGTAAAATTAAAAATTGACATTTATACTTTTAATAAATTTATCATTTTACATAATTATCACCACACTTTTAAATAAAATTTTATATTTTTATATAATTTATATTTTCAAAAATTTTTATACATATTTTTATAAATTTAATCATTTTTTATATTTTTATTATTAATTTGATATCTTTCTTAAACATATATATATATTATTAAAAAAATTAATTTTGATATAATATACAAAATATAATAATAAATATATAAAATATTATTGATGATCTATCAAAATTATATTTAGATAATTGAAAATAATTTATTTATATAATTTAAGAATATTATTGTCATTAAATTAAAAATTAAACTTGAAAATAATTATTCATCAAACACTCAAACTTTATTTTGTATTAACTTTTGACTTCTATTTCCAAACACTCTATGTTTTAACTTTTCATTGACTTTAAGATAATTTCTATAAAAATCACTTTTTAAGAAGCAAAAAAAAAAAACTCTCTTATAACTTGTGCGCTTAAAATTGGTTAGAATATTGATTTAATAATTTCTTTGCCTAATTCTATCCATCAAACTAAAAATTCTACAGTGTGTATGAGAGAGACATACTAATAAAAGAAAGATTGGGTTAAGTAATAATTATTATAAAATATATATAGATGCATCCTGTAGACTCAAAAGTCAACCCTATAAACTACACTTGGGACATTTATTAGTCCTACAAATCTCATAAGGAATCTATGGAAGCATTTAAATTCATTTTTATTATTGAAAAAGAAACAACCCCATTATTTGACTATTTAATTTATCATCCTATTTAAATACTAATTAAAATTTAAATATTAATTAAAATTTTGAATTAGAGATGATGCTAAATTACTAAGAGACATTTGAATCTCATCATTGCATGTTAACTTTGTCACAGAGAGTATGTTTTACATTTCGATCAAATAACTGTTTCCTATCTTGAAATACCAAATTTAAAAGCCAATAGATGTAGTTTTACCAAATGATTGGATGAGAAAGAGAGAGATGGTAGGGACATGATCTAAAGGTGACAATCTAATATAGTTAAAAAAATATCTAATATAGTTAAAACAATTGAATTTATTAAAGGGCAATCAGCATAGAGTAAATATAAGCGAATTTAACCATCAGTTAATGCAATGAAAATGATTAACAATTTATTTATACATTACTTGTGATATAGCTCAATGGAGTCAAAACATTCACTAACCACCCCACCATAATTAGAGCAAACGCGATTTAATGGCAATAATGGTTTTAAGTCCATGATTCATAGTCCTATGCGACATCATGTCTACAGATTAATAGTTCTTTCAGCAATATATGGACGGATGGCCAGTGAGTGGTAAATTAACCATAAATATTGCATGATGGGGAAAAGAACACCCTAATGGATAAACTTCTAAACACTAATAATCGATAAATCAACAAAATGGAATAAATAAATATATGAGCAATCAATCAAGCTCACAAAGAGATCCAACCAAAACTAGATACGACATGTAGAAAACAAAGTAACTACACGCAATAAGCTCTTGGTCTGAAGCCATTCCCGGATGGCTGGTTTGATGGGTTATGAGCTATAACAATTCATGTAGATTCGGTCAAAGTTGAACTGGTGTATTAAACCCTTAAAAACATTCCAAGAACTCACAATTGTGGATTATTTACACATACATTCCTTTTTATCACAATGCATTGTCATTATTAAAAAAAACCATATATGAAAGACACTACAAAAAAAACACAATGATTCAAGGACAAAATTTTGGGACAAATATTTTTCGTCCCAGAATTGCAATAAATTTGGCGACAAAAAAAATATTTGTCGCAAATTAGGAACGAACTTAGCAACGAAATACATTCGTTGCAATTTAGCAACAAAATATTTGTCGTCCCAAAAATTGTTGCAATTCAGCAACGAATTTAAATATTCGTTCTTAATTCTGCGACGAATCTGCAACGAATTTATTATTTGTCGCGAAATTTACGACGAATAATAAATTCGTCACTGAATTCTCTAAAAATATAATAATTATTATAATTAAGTTTTATAAATCAAGGACGAATCTCGGATTCGCCCCAGAATCAGGTACGAATCAGGGACGAATCTCAGATTCGTCCCAGAATCAGGTACGCATCCAACCTCTTTTTTAGACGATCAAGTTTCATCCGGTATTGGGTACGCAATACCTCCTTACCCTTCGAAGCCTCTGCAGGGTCAGTGGAGGGAAAGCTAGGTGTTGTGACGACCGTCTCCGGAGTTGCGGCCGAAGGGAGAGGAGAAGATGCGAGATCAGATGCTCCCCCCTCGGAAGGAGAAGCAACCTCCTCAGACACTGAGGGAAGAAGGTCGGGACCCTCGGAGCGCTGTTTTTTCCATCTAGGGCCCGAGCCCTTTGGAAGTCGCCTCTTCTGCCGACCAGAATATTGAAGGGACAGTGGGAGAGGAGGACCCCTCGCTAACTCCCTCTGGACGAACAGCCATCGGGGAAGAGTCACCTCTAGAAGGAAGATCTGCTACCAGATTAACCCGTTGATCAGAGGGTCCTCGGCTCGCCACCGACGGGGATGTAGCAGTGGCCTCTACCCTCTCGGGCGAGGCAGGCCCACGGGACGAGTCAACGGTCCCCTCCGAGGACTCGACAGGGACAAGGGGTGCATTGGGAACAGTCGGGGGAGGATTCAGTGCCTCCTTGTTGGTCTCTTCCCACTTGATAAGTCGGCCCATCACCTTGGCGAACATAACTTCCTCTGCAATCGACAAACGAGGAAACATCAGTTAGAATTAACAGACATTGATGAAAAAGACAAACATACCAAGGCTGGGGCTGATTCTGGTCACTTTGGGGCTAAGGCCCGCCCGAAACATAAGCTCCTCACTCTGCACCAGCCCCGAGCCGCTGAACGCCATCCCGGAGAGTATATTCCTAGCACGTTGGTACTCAGAACTCTGGAAAAACTCCCCTAAAGCAGGAGGAGTCGGGAGGGCCTCTATCCAGCGAAGAGAACTGAAGGGCAAGCGGACAGGCGGATGAAGAACTTCTCCTTCCACCCTTTGTGCGAAGAAAGAAATCCTCCTAAAAACCTATAACCCGGACACGCTGAAAAGCTAAAGACCCCTCTAGAACCGATCGGAACAAAGAAAAAATGAAAAAGATTAAGGGTCAGGGGGAGGCCAAAAAACTTGAAGATAATATACGTCTCTCCCATCTGAGCGAAGGCATTAGGAGTCATCTGGTGAAGGGGGATATCAAAGTAGGAGACTATATTCATGAAGAAGGGGGGATGGGGAAACGGAGTCCTGACTCCACTTGCTCCAGGAAGAAGGTCGACAAGCTTGCGGGAGGCTCTACTAGCGTCTGGTCTATCCCGGGGACAACCACCGCCATCTTAGCTGGGATGTCGTAGGCCTCGATGGCCACCTGCAGAGCCTCCGGTCTCACTCTTAAAGAGATAGACCCATACCATTCCGCCCGATAGCTTTCCATGGTCCTTAAGGGGAGAGACAGGGAGAAGACGGACTACTTACGTGCAAAAGAGTCCTTAGAGAAGAAGACGAGGTGCACCCAGCCACGAAGTCAGAAGTTGGCCGAACGTCCTCACTTTCCCTTCTTATACCCAGGAAGCCACCTGCAGGGACGCAATAGGGAGGCGGCACGTGGAAAGCAAGAAACCGTCGCATCAGTGTTGCCCCAGAAGTAGTCGCCTGACGTGAGCCAGCTATAGCGGCGCATGTCAGTAAGAAGTCGAGGAGATGGCCGTTGAAGCACGTGGCGACAAGGCATTCGCGGAAGTACCTTGTGGCCATCAAAGAGCGTCATACTCCTTTATAACAGAGGGACAAGTATCATTACGGTACCTCGAAAGCCACAGACATCCTCCGGGAAGGGTAAAACTAAGGGGAAATTTCCTAGGGGCTTGGCACAACCCCCTAAGGGTCCCTTGCAACTACTAAAAGGAACAGTAATGGGTGCGAGGACCCGCAGGAGCTCAGCTTCTTCATTACCACACTAGTCCGATCAGTCAGCCACACTTCATTCGATCATACTTGAAGGGAGGGACTTGTGTTAGAGTTGTATAGCCGTGGCAGGCACGTGGGATGTAGAATCTTTGTGGCAAAATGCAACAGATCTTAGTGACTCCTTTTTCAGAGTCCTCGAGACACTCTCGGGAAGGGGAGCCTCTAGCCTCCCCCCGGGAGACAATACCTGGGGAGTCAGCCAGAAGATCCCTCCCGGGATCACCCCAAGAGGTGGGGTCCCGAGACCACCTCGGGAGCTATAACGCCCGCAATCACCTGGGCTAGAAGACCCCCAGACCACCTCGAGGAAGCGAAGCCCGAGCTACCTTCGACGTCAAATAACGGTTCTCCCCCTACCTCACGGATTTATGGATAAACATCCTCGCTGGCACGGAATCATCACAACCCTTAAATGTCGCAGCGGGTCGAAATGTAATGACGGCGTAAACCGTTTCAAAGGCTATCCCGTAACCGTCGAAAGAGAGGGAGGGCATAGCATAAATCGTGGAGACGTACTAAAGTAGGAGAGGCCAGTATAAAAGGTACCTCAACCCCTCTAGTAAAGGGGTTAAACATTCTCTACAACTCACACTTTCTTTTCTGTCTTACACCTTTTTCCATCGAGGTACTGACTTGAGCGTCGAAGTGGGCTCCGCCGGATAACTTCCGACGTATTCCCCTAACGCCCGTGTTGATCTCGCAGGGCGCAGAATTCCTCCCCTCCTATCAGCTTCCATGTGGATACAACCTCGATATCTGACCATCATCATCGAGTCGTTCCGGAATAGATACGTATAAAATTTAAAATCTCACAAGGAACTAGAACCATATGCTCTGACAACTTTCTCAATAATTAATTTTTTAAACTAGAGATAATAAGACATAAAATTAATTAAATTCTATAAGGAATTGAATTACATGTTGTAAAATTTATTAATATTTTTAAACTAAATTATATTTTTTGTATCAACTATTCAGATATGTATTATAAGTTAATTTTAGTTTTAGGTCATGTTATCAAATCTTGTTCAATCTGTCATCTTGGACAAGTAAGATCCAACCAGCTGAAGGCGAAGGCACCTGAACCCATCAAGCTGAAGGCGAAGGCACCTGAACCCATCAAGTGTCTGTATATCGATTTTCCAGATTGAACACATTAATGAGCCTCTCAAAAACGGTAGTCGACCAAAGATCTTCCACCATAAAATCAAAACAGTCCCAAACAAAAACTACAGCCTAAATCATATAGAACGAATCCAAAGCCAAATAAAATTTAGTGTTTCCAGGAAAAGGTGCTCTAATTTCAATAGTAAATCAAACTAGAACCTTATTTTGCTGAAGAATAAGTGTATCTTTTGATAAACTATTAGTTGTTTGCTAAACTAAATTTGCATTGATAACCACACTAAACATAGAACATGAACTTGAATGCCACCAAACTCTACTACCTAATCAGTTTCAAGAGAGCAAACATATGTAGTTAGATTTGTCGACCTACCTGGCACAGTGGCACTAGATGAAATTGAGATGACAAAGATCGTAAAATTTCATTAGCTAATATAATTTTAATATTCATTAAGTAATAAAATGAAAAACTATACCGCTATTGCATAGGAACATTTAAATTAAATCATAATCAATAAAGAGCAAAGCATAAGATCTCTTACCAATGTTCTCGATCAAATTAGAGCATAAGGCTCCAAAGCTTTCATTGTTTATCATCCAAATATATCATAATAATTGCTACTGATATTCTAAATCTAGACAAAGCTACACACAATCAAAGCTAAAAGCTATGCGGGATATGGCAACCATATTGATGTCATAAGCAAACATACACATGTTAAACTACATAGCCAATCAACGAAGCATAATTCAAGTGATCTACACTAAAAAAACTAGCATGATCATTGTAATAGCATTTTTGCGCATCTGGTATCCAAATAACAACATATAGAAATCCTACAAACTACAGGCCAATTCATATCTAGAATTTGCAGAGAATACTTTGATCGTCAGTCTTCTTTCATATGCTACCTGGATTATCATTACCAGCTGCAGGTTTATGGTTCAAATAGCGTATAACAGCATCCTCCACCCTGGTACCATATAAAAAAAAAACATAGTTAATTCATAGTCTGTGCATAAAAAATTAGCCACCTGATGCAAAGTAAAATAAATGAACATTAAAAGAAAAGCATACCATGGTTGGTTATAAAAGTCAGAACGCCTTTCCCTCTCACTGTTGCGGCTTGATTCACCAGCAACTAGTTTCAAATCCCTACTTTGAGAAGCAATCAAAGCATTAATGAACTCTACAGGGGACTGACTGAATCCAAGAAAGAAAGCCCTTCTCCTTCGATGCTCATGAATCTTCTTAATTGAGGCACATATCACTTCGTCACAAGCCTCAATATCTCGGTGTTTCTCAGCGTTGGCAAGGAAAGATGCCATTTCCTTCTGCAATGGAAATGGAACATCAACAAGAACATCATAGCAAGCATTGCCTACTGCCCCATTTCCTGAAAGCCTGATCCTATGTTCCAAGTGTATGGGTTGTGGGGGAGACAAGTGCGGTGAAATCTTCTGTGAAACTGTGGCAAATTTTATCCTGTCTTCTCCAAACACTTTTTTCAAAGGTGGATCACAAACAAAATAGGAAGGATCAGTAGGGTTCTGCAACTTCTTCGCTTTCACATACTGCCATATCCCAGCTATAATTCTAGCTCGTGTATCAACCTCAATTCCAAGCACCTCCATAAGCATTGGTGACAATCTGAACTTCTCAGGATTGTAATTCATCTCAAGCCTAATACTAGCAGTGAACTCCTTATCCCCCCTCCGCTTGATCTCGAAGCCCTCATGCATTGCTGGTGAGCGAGACTGCTCCCACACAATTGTTGGGTTCTCTGGGTAGAGTGATGGGTCCAGCGCAATTGTTACCCTTTTAAAGAATGAAGAGAATTTGGGAAGCATGGGGTTTGGCTTAGGCAATCCACCAACAGGATCAGGCTCAACCCCATCTTCCAAGATCCTTCCAACTATCTTCAGTGACCATGATGGAGGCTCTGTATTCTTGGGCTCAGGGATTGACCGTGTCTGGTCTGTGAAGGTATTAAAGACATAAATCCTAAGGGTCCTTTGCATGGAAGGTGAGCTTTTTAGAGCTTCCTGGATGTCGATCTTCTTTCTAGACAGGGCTGCATCAACTCGGGATTCAAACTCCAGCAATTGAGTGTAGAGGGCTGACTCAGGCAAGAGAGCTGCGACTCGATCAGGCAGATGCTTCTCCGGAAGCTTTTGCTTCTTCCTCCTGGCAGCAGCAGTTATATCAGCGGCCTTGATGCCTGGGATAGCAGACATAGGAATGGGAGCTGGGGGCTTCTGAAGGGATGGTCGTTTGACGCCTCCAGACATACCGGGGGTGGAGAAGGAGGGGGAGGAGGTGCCAAGATGACCAAGCTGAGCCTGGGAACCCATCTGGATCTGAAAGGGAGAGTGGACATGCGGCTGGACTTGGGCCTGCGTTTGGGAGTGGAAAAGACTCTGGAAGGGGGACGAGCCCGGGGGAAGCGGGGGACGGGGATGGGGAGGCTGGTTGGCCGACGCCGGCGAGCCCATTCCAGCGTGGGCGAGGGACGGCAGCCCACCCATGGTCCGCTGTTGGTTGTTGCTGTTGGACGCCATCAGACAAAAAAACACCGTCTCGATACCTTCAAACCCTAAACTGCACCTTCCAAAAAAATCGAAATTAAAACATTTATGCAAAAGATCGAAGAATTCATCGGATTTAAGGATGGCGAAAGGGAGATTGCACGCGACTGCAGATAAAGATCTCACCCGTTTCGAAGGAGGCAAAACGCAGATCTGACAAAAAATGATGATTCCCCTTTCTGATCCCTTTCAACAAGATCGCCGTCAATTTACTGGCTGAAGAAGAAGAAAACCCCCAACGAGAATTAGGGTTTAGTTGACGGAGATGATGCAACCTCTGTCTGCTCTCCTCGCTTGTTCGCTGCCTTCAACCATTTCGTTCGGCCTATTTTCTCCTTCAAAAAGATTAACCAAAAAAAAGGTAAATTTACCAACTGCGTCCCTAACTTCAGTGTTTGCTATAAAACCACCCTTACTTATTAAATTTTCAAACAGCAGCACCTCCTAATTACACCCCACCACTTTCTAAATTCTCAAAAGACACTGTTTCTCTTACCTCGACAATTTACCAAATCACGCATATAAGTTTTCGAATTTACCAAAAAAATATATTCTACTTTAGTATTTATCAAAAGACCCACTTAATTATATGTTTTTTATTATATTCCTTCTAAAAATAGTCAACTTTTTCTCTTTCTCTTTCTTTTACTCGTATTTTTTTAATTTTTCTCTCCTATGTGTGCAACTTTTATTTGATATGTAAATCATACTAGACCCATAATATTTAGAATTTAATTGATTTTTTTGATAATTTCATAATACCTTCGGAGATATCGAAATATGCAATGGATCCGAAATCGAAATATGCAATGGATAATATATTTGTACTCCTTATAATCTCAAAAATTGAACTAAAATGAGTATAATCGGAAGAATTGGCAAAAACTCACGTTGGAACTGAAATGGATATAATCCAATATGGATTTTTGTCAATTCTTGTTTATCAAAATCTATTGATGGACTAAAAAAGCTTCGCTTATATCAATTTCAATTCATATGAATTTCTAAGATTGCATATGATTCAAATATATTACTGATTATTTACGTCGGCTAAGTCCATCCTGCAATAAGAAATGAATAAAATAAATTTAATACGTAAAAGCATTTAATTTTGAAATCATATTTATTTAAAAGAGAAATATGTATATGTTGGAGCTATGTCACGAGTCAATCCTAGTCTAAGAGATCTAATAGTTAGCTCCCCTAAGTTGGAGCTCTAATATATTTCAATGTATCATTTGAATTAACAAACAAACATTAGGATTTATCATATGCATATGTTATTTGGGAACCCAATAATATTTATTTTCAAGACTTGTTTGACTAAATGACTTAGAAACTTAAACCATCTTATTTTTAGCATTTCTTTTGACTAAGGTAAAGTAACAAACATGATTTTGATTCGAATTAAATCTAAGACAAGTTTTGTTGTATGTAGCCTGGCACAATCCAAGCATCATATCTAAATGTTTAGATCCAAATGTGAACTCAACATGGACTTTAACTCACTAACTTGGTTTTTCAAATTAAAAATTTTTTCCTTGAGTTTTGACACTTGAGTTGAAGTTAGGGGTGACTATTCGGTTAAAACCGAACCGAACCGAATAGACTGAAAACCGAATAAACCGATATTTTTCAAAATAACTGAACCGACCGAATTTCTTAATAAAAACTGAGAAAACCGAACCGATAAAATATCGGTTAATTCGGTTTTTAACCGAAATAACCGATTTAACCGAAATTTTAAAATTTTATTTGATTTTAATAAAAAAATAAGATTTTATTTTATTTAATTATATTTTTAAATAAAAAATAATTAAATTAATATTCTTATTCAGTTTATTCGGTTTAATCGAATTACAAAACTCAAAACCGAACCGAATTTTGGGAAAACCCCGAAAACCGAATTAACCGAACCGAATTTCAAAATTCAGTCGGTTCGGTTCGGTTAATTCGATTTTTCCAAATTTTTGCTCACCCCTAGTTGAAGTTCCAACATAACTAACCTAAGTCAATAAGTCTATGTTAGTCTTTTTCTTAAGATCTTTGACCTCCTTAAGTAAAGTCTTAATTTTAGACTTGTATTTAGATAGGGTCTTAGTCAAATATAAAACTGTAGCATATAACTTTTTGTTAGGACCTTACCGTTAAGCTAGAGGGGGAGGGTGAATAGCTTTCTTTCGATTTTTCTTCCTACAATGGTTAGCAAGTGCAAGCGAAAATCTCAAATCAAACTAAACAATGCTAACACATCACCTTTACGTGGTTCGAAGATGAAAACTCCTACTCCGCGGCTATTCATAAGGTGGATGATCCCGATTCTTCAGTGGATGATTCCCCGGAATACCTCCGACTAGCCCTCGTCGCTCCTTGTAGGTGGAGAAACCTCGCCACAACACTTTGACACGACTTGAGCACTTGTAGACTACTAACAGGCTCTTACTAAGCTTGTTTCGCCAAATAATAGTAGTCAAACACAAGCTCTCTTAAATAGAGCTCGATCCTGATTTGATCGTTACCAGTCGACTGGTGCAACACTAATAGACTGATCCACTCTGAATTCGAATGTCGCCGCTTGACGTTTCGAATTCTGGCCTATACTAGTCGACTGCATCAGTCCACTGATCAACTATCAGTCGACTGATATCTCTGTGCTCTACCTCAGTCGACTGATCAAGCATCAGTCGACTGCCAACTCTCTAAGCTAGGGTTTCCCTTCCCGAATACATTTCTCTCCGCACTCGAACCCTCACGACTTAGTCCCAGGGTTTCCCTACCCAAGTACAATCTCTCAGCACTCGAACCCTCACGACAGTCGACTCTGTATTCAGCAGTCTCGACCTGTTGCCTTCAAGCCCTCATCGACTTTGGCTCTCGTCCCTCGGATGCACGCAAGCCCATGGCTCGTCTCCCATGCCACCCTTCACGTATGCCTCGAAGTCCGCTTCCCCCGGCTCATCTTCCCTGCTTTGTCCACGGTCCCTCAGATGCGCACACAAGCCCTCGGCTTGCCTCCATGTCATCCTTCACCGGCCCCGAAGACGTCCAACTAAGTCAATGTGTATCCTACAACCCTGCACACTCACATACACATATTAGATCAACATGAAACCCTAACTTAACCATATTGGCACACACATCAAAACTCATGATCTTTCTGATCAAACTTGGGTCGATTGCCCCAATAATTTTTAGTCAATGGATTTGTTACCTCATCAGTTTGCTCTTCTGAGTCGTTGATTTGACTTGAGTCTGATGATGAATTATAGTCTGACTCGGACTTAGAATTGGATACTTCTTTTAATTGCTATCAATGATAGTAGGTTGAATTAGTGTGAGTTTGATCCGGATTTTGATGATGACTCATCTTAAATTTCTTTGAACTTCTTTTTAGGTTCTTTGTTTTCTCCAAAAGAAGAGGACAGTTGGTTTTGAAATGACCATTCTTATTGCATTTAAAGCATTGAACGTTGGCTAGATCCTTTTTCATGATTTCCCTTTTTATGTATCTCCGGGAGAACTTCTTCCATCGAATCATTCATTTAACCAAGTGTACGACTTATAAAGATAGATCATCTTTTCAAGTTGTTGATTCAGATTCCTCATTAGACATGAATTTTGTCTTGGATTTTTCTACAGTTAAGATTATATCGTTCTCTTTTTCATTAAGGTTAGTTTATTGATGAAGCTCAAAATCATAAAATAATTAATCTAGTTTTATGATAGAAATATCTTTGGATATTTTATAAGCATCAACCATATATGTATATTAGGTAATACTTGGAAATGTCTTAAGTGCATACCTGATCAAGTCACGATTGCCAACTTATTCGCTGATTGCTTGGATGCTGTTAAAAATTTCTTTGAAGCAATTTTGGAGCTGACTTATTGATTCACCCTCTTTCATTTGGATATTTTGGAGATGACTTAGTAGCAGATCTTTCTTTGTGGTTCGTAAGTCAGCTAAACCTTCGTGCAACTCAGTTAGTTTTTCCTAGAGTTGCTTAGCGATGTTAAACAGACTAACTTCAATTTACTCAGTCATTCCTAAGTTAGCCCGCATTGCAATGTGGTTGTGGCTCTAGAATTGACTTGAGTCTTTCTTTTTGTGTCACCTATCCTGTTGTTGAAATCAACTAGCTTGTCATTCTCTTTTATAGGTAATTCAAAATGTACCTTCACTATCAGATAGTTTATATCATTCATGAGATAATATTTCATCTTACCCTTATAATAGGTAAAATTTTTGTCATTGAAGAGGGGAAGACGGGTTATGTTAAATCCTTCTTGCAAACATATTCTCTAAGATTATTACAAACCTTAGGTTAGTTGCACAATAATATATCATACAAATTTGTTCAAGTTGTAGTTAAGGTAAAGGAGAGAGTTTTGGTTTGATTTAAGTTAGATTTGGTTGTAATTAGGGTTAGGATTAGATTTGGGCTAAGCTTGGATTGTTAATTAATTTTAACTTGATTTGATCTGACTCAAAGTATAAAGTTCGCACCATGTTAGATTCAAGTTCTACTTTGGGCTAATTGAGCAAGAGTTTCCTAAATTAACTTTTAAGTAGTGACGAGGCACAGGAGCCTTCTTTATTGGAATAACGACCATTTCCTAAGATAAAGTTAATTTAAAAATCTAACACTAAATCAACTTTAATACAATCTTTTGGTTTAACTGGTTTAGAGTGAGGTGAATTAACTTCAACTAGTTCCACTTTACTAGATGTGTCATGTAGGATACTCCTTATCCGACCTATACATGCACCTAATCAAATTTTCCTAGCATATTATTAGCTTAATCCGCTCTGATAATAAATTATAAGATCAAACTCGATACTAGAGGAGTGGTAAATAACATTACAAATTTTATGAGCTGAAAATAACTAGAAGTAAAGTAACACTAACGGAAATAATATAAAACTTAACTTAGCATGAACTTATTGAATGGAAATAGCACAAAGTAAGCATGTAGAACTTGTATAATAGATTATCAGATTATCAATTAGAGTAGAAATAGGCACACATGACAATTATAAAATATATATATATATATATATTTATTTATTTCTAATTTCTCCTTTCTAGAAAGCCTCGGGAGGTGGAGAAACTTTATAAAAAAGAATCTAAAACTTTAACCACACAAACAAACAATATTACAACACAAGAGAGAAGAAAGATTATTATACTAGGTGTTGCTGATTGGAATGAAGTGCAAGTTACAACGTGTTGTTGTCACAACACAAAGAGCATGAGAGCATGAGCATAGCGGCACAAGAATGGAATGGGATGATTTTAAGGTTCTGCCTCAGGGCTCCTTATATAGCCCACCTTCTATTGCTGATGTGACTATATAATCGAAATGAACGAGAGAAGGGGGGGGGGGGGTAAATCTCATTTTAAAACTTTTTTTTTACTTTTTAAAACTTTTTGGGAAACCAAGTACACAGTGAAAAATAAAAAACACATTTGTTTTTACTTGGTTTATAGTTTTACAACTACTACTCTAAGGCCTATAATCCCTTGGATCATTTTAATTGGGCAACCCACCAAAATCTCCCTCGAAGAACCTTCAAGCAGAGAGGTCAAGTACATAAATGAAGAGAGTGTAATAGCCTACACTCTCTTATGAAAGTACATGATGTGTGTATTTCATTTAGGATTTTGTCCTAGTTTGACACACATCTTGTCCTATTTTTATATGCATTTATTTCATGTTATCATCTCTTTGTGCTTCATTTCGATATTTCCTAATTTGGAGAACTACTATCATTTGATAGAGTGTGAAAAGGAGCAAAAATAGAGCTTAAAGACCAACCTCCAAACATCACCGAGCCTGCCACGGGCCCCTGTGCTAGCCAGGACAACTAGTGGCCAAAATTGGAGAACTTCTCTCATTCACCGAACCTGCCACAGGCCACCGTACTAACCGACATGACCCGTGGCCCATTCATTGAACTTGCCATGGGCACACATGCCAACCGACATGACCTGTGGCCAGCTTCCAGCAGAGTTTATTGAGCCCGACACAGGTGCCTATGGCACTAACACTATGTTGGACACCCGCAACGTGCCTATAAATGGCTAATTTCATATCCAAGGAGGGGGATCTCGATTGGGTGCCGCCCAAAGGCCCCAAGAAGACTTCAGAGGATAATCTAGAGGTGATTCGACGCCATCAAAGCTTGGAATTGAAATATGGAGCATCTGAAGAAGAAATCATGCATGGAGAATAAGCTTCTTCTTCTTATTTTCTGAATTTCTGATTTAAATCTGGATTGTAATCACTCAAACTCTAATTTATGTTTGTAACTCGATTTTTATAGAGTAGATTATGAATTCTAGGATTAGATAATTGCCTTTTGATATGTGAGCATCTTTTGTTAAGCTTATGAATGTTTGATTGTTCTTATTCAATGAAATGTTAATTTGTCATTCAGATCTATTGTGTAAATACGATCTAGATGCCAAAAGCATGAAATTCGTATCCCATGATGGTTTGAGGATAAACTGAAAGGAGAACTCAATCCTCCGACCCATAGAAACCTGAGACGTGGAGAGTCAGATACGAAAGTAGATCAGTATGCCACGAGGAGAAATAGGCAATCATAGATCTTAATGGATCTATTCTAATTCGTCGTCACCTAGTAAAAGATGGTGACTTAGGGGTTGTGGGATTATGTGATAGAGGTCTTCATAAGAAAGCAATCCTTGAGCCCTATCGCTCTAAAGTAGACGACGAATTGGAATTGATACGCTGGTGTAATTCCAAAAGTTCATATCAGATACTATAGGATAGTAATCACCATTAAAGATAGGAAACCAAATATAAATTAGGTGGTCACAAATCATTGTAGTGGAACCAAAATTCTAGAATTGTCTTCACCAATTGAATTTTCTCTGATCCCTCTCCTTCCTCTTCTTGCTTCTTGATCAAATATCTTCTCTAACACTTCTTTTCATCTTCTACTTAAGATTCTCTAGTTCTCAAATGCTCCAAACCTCGTGATTAATCTAGAAAATCATATTTGTTTAGTTATCTAGTGCTTGACCATCAATCTTTATGGAATCGATATCTTTTTATTACTTAACAATACTTCCATGCACTTGTAGATTTGACACACATCGGTACAATAATTACTAAATGAAAATACTTCTTTTACTGACATGAGTTGTAGTTGAAGATCGAAGCTCGGTATTGATGGAGCAGTTGGGCATAATAGAGTCGCAGTAAGACAATAGCAAAGAGACGGAACAACAGATTGATTAGGAATGAATGGAACCCCTCTTTTATGCTGCATTGGGGCGCCTCCATGAACTCTGATCTGATCCCAATAGTTCGACGTTTATCCTCTTGGAGGTGCCTTCGAGCGGCTGAGGGTGCCTCCAACGCTTTGACATTATCAACTCTGAGGCGCCTCCAATTAGCCTTGGACACCTCCAATGATGAAACTTCATCCTCGAAGTTTATTTGCTCTGAGACGCCTCTCTCCATCCATGGCGCATCCAACCCTTCACTCAGGGTGCCTCCAATTAGCTTAGGCGCCTCGAGCATAGTCCATTCAAACTTCATTTTTTGCTCTAAACTCCTACAAAACATGTTACTCCAAAATTTTAAAATAACTTACAAAACAAAGTTAGCACACATAATAAAATTATGAATTAGATCTTATCTAACATGACTAGGATCTAGTCTTGGTTTCAACTTAGATTTTCAAAATGGATCTAAGTTGAACCAACACCTACAATTCACTGGACTTGTTCCTCGATCTCTCTTCTCTAGTTGCTTACTTAATTTACCATTTGCAGACTTATTTGACGTCTAATCTCCTGACCCACCAGGTCTTCCTGTCAAATGTCTCATATGGACTTCAACCAGTTATCGGGTCATGTTGACCCAACTAGACTTCCAGCCAAATATCTAGTCCTCTCTGACCTATCTGGGATTTTTGTTGGTGCAATCGACCCAAGTTTGATTGGGTAGATCATGAGTTTTGATGTGTGTGTCAATATAATTAAGTTAAGTTTTCATATTGGTTTTATGTGTATGTTTGAGTCTTCCAGGACTTGGTAAACCACACATGACGAACAACGGAGTGAAGCATCTGAGGGACGAGAGCCGAAGGAAGAGGACTTCAAAGGGCAAGCCGAGGAAGTAGACTTCAAAAGAATACGCAAAGGATGACATGGAGACAAGTCGTGGGCTTGTGTGTGCATCCGAGGGATGAGAGCCGAAGGAAGAGAACTTCAAGGGGCAAGCCGAGGAAGTGGACTTCAAGACATATACGAAAGATGAACTCCGGAGAGGTTGAGTGTGAGAGTGTAACTATAGCAGTCGACTGGTAAGGAGACCAGTCGACTGATCTTTCTGTAAGGTCGAACAACTTGTAGCAATCCACTGGTCTGTTTGAAATTCAGCCATTAGGCTGGCCGTAGGCTGGACACCAGTCGACTAGTTCTGGTGTCAGTTGACTGGTGTCGGGGCTGAGCTATTTTGTTAACAGCTCTCTTCTCTATTTAAAGAGGAGTTTGAGACTTGAGAAGGGTTAACTGTTCTATAGTGAAATATCCTTGCTCAAGTGTTCAAGCTTCCAAGTCCACTCTTTTTCTCCTAACCCTAACTTTTATCTTGTAAAGAGGAAGAGAAGATTGTGAGAGGTTTTTCTCCACCGAGAAGGAGAAAGTTTTAGCTGGAGATTGCCAGGGATTGAGTCACCGAAGGATCAATGGTTCATCAACCTCAAGGACACACCGTGGAGTAGGAGCAAGTTATCTCCGAACCACATAAACGGTAATGTGTTAGCATTGTGTCTACTTCCTTAGTTTTATTTTCGCTTGCGCTAACATTTGTAAGAAGAGATTGAATTCGGGTGACTAAACTATTCACCCCCTCTAGCCGGTCCATCGGTCCTAACAATTGGTATCAGAGCACAAGGTTGCCCTTTAACGGACTAACCGCCGAGAAGAGCAAATTCATCAACATGGCCGGTTCGCACATCCAACCACCCAAATTCGAAGGAGAATTCTCTTGGTGGAAGAAGAGGATGGAGGTATTCTTCGATACCGATTTCGATATAATGTTAATCATGGAAAATGATTTTGAGATGCTTAGGGATCAAGAGAATAAGCAACTTGAAAAGATAAGGTGGAGCAAGAGGCAAAAAGATGAACATTTAACAAATTCAAAAGTCTTGCATCATCTTCTAAGTGTGCTTCTCCAACAAGAGATAACAAGAATTGAAACCTACACAAGTGCTAAAGATCTATGGGATAAGCTAGTAGAGCTTCATGAAGGCACTTCGGAAGCAAATTAGCAAAGAGAGACCTTCTCCGATCTCAACTTAACAACATCAAACTTAATAAAGGGGAGAAGGTATCTAACTTACATGCTAGAATTAAAGAAATTCTTAATAGACTAACAAGTGTAGGTGAGTAACTCTCCAACCGAGTCATATTGATGAAAGTCATCAATGCCTTCCCAAGAACCACAAATTGGAGCTCAATGGTGGATTCATATTTCATATCCAAGGATCTAGAGAAAACTTCTCTAGAAGAATTCTCCTCAACCATAGAACTTCATGAAATTTGGATTGGAGGAGCTAATGAAGAAGTCTACAAACCAAGAGGAATGACCCTTGTGGCAAACAAGGGAAAAGGCAAGGATAAGAAGATCTCCTCATCTGACTCGGAAGAATCAAGTGCGTCCATGGATAGTGATGAGGAGACGTATATGGTAAGAAAAATGAGAAAAATCTTTAAACATTTTTTATCTAACAAATCTCGTAATAGGAAAAACACAAGAAGTAAAAGACGATCAAGAAAGATCATTTGCTACAATTGTCAAGGAGAAGGACATATGAGAGATGAATATTCTCTTTTGAAGAAAAAAGAAGGGAAGAAGACAGAAGAGAAGAAGAAAATAAAAGAAAAGGGGAAGAAGGCCCAAAGTTTAAGAGCAATATGGGATGAGTCATCATCATCGGAAGAGGAGGAACATCATGTATCTCATTTTGCCTTAATGGAAATTGAAGATATTGCCTCCACTTCATCCAAAGTTGAAGAAGGAAAAAAGATCAAGTGAGGATGAAGGGAGCTCAAGTGAAGGGGGAGGCTCAATTTCGAACTCGGACGTCTCGATAAGTGAGGTATACAATCTACCCACTACTAATTTAGTTAAAATAATTTCTAGCACTAATGATAATTTGTTTAAAGCTAGAAAGAAAATCAAATATTTGAAAAATAAAATTTGCATGTTAAATGAAAAACTAAAATCCATAACACTTAGGGATAACATGCATGTTTCCTCTTCTTCTAGTTTAAATGATTTATGTTTAGAAGAGGAAAATAGAGAATTAAGGAAAAAGGTGAATAACCTTAGTAAAGCCCTTAGGAAATTCGAAATTGACTCCAACACTCTAGACATGATAATCAAGAGCCAAAGTCAAGTTTTAATAAAGAGGGATTAGGCTTTGGAAAATCTAGCAATGGAAAATCTTATCATTGTCTACTTGCTAGAAGACAATCTAAAACAAAACCCCTAGAAAGGAAGTGGATCCCTAAGAAGCACTTGGTTAACCCAATTAGAAAGAATCTCTATTGGGTGCCAAAGTCAATCCTCAAATGTTAGAGGATTTAGGGTTAGTCAACCATGTGTGTTAAAATTTTAATTTTTTTTTTTTGAAAAATGGTTGACTTGAGACCTAAAGGGGGAGCACTTAGCCTAAATACAATTCATGATTAAATGGGCTAAGTAGGGATTATCTTTATCACATCTCATAATGACTTAATTTATGATTTTATTTATGCATATGAGATGTTAGGATGATACTCATAATTCACATGTATCTATGGCATTTTGATGGTAATGAAATGTATCATTTTAGCAATAATAGACCAACTATGGGGAAAACAAATGTTTAATTAATGGATATCTTGCTTGTTGATGCAGTCTGACCCTGATTGTTGTTTTGGTGTTGACATCGATTTTAGTTTAGGTTAATGATTATGATTATGATTAAGTCCTAATCGGGGATTAGGCACAGAGTGATTGACAAATCCTAGCTTGGAGGGCTAGGTGTGGAAAAGTCCTAATTCGGAAGGGTTGGGTGCAAAGTCCTAGCTTGGAGGGCTAGGTGAAAAGTCCTAACTTGGAGGGTTAGGTGAAAAGTCCCAACTTGGAGGGTTAGGTGAAAAATCCTAGCTTGGAGGGCTAGGTGTGGAAAAGTCCTAATTCGGAAGGATTGGGTGTAAAGTCCTAGCTTGGAGGGCTAGGTGAAAAGTCCTAACTTGGAGGGTTAGGTGAAAAGTCCCAACTTGGAGGGTTAGGTGAAAAATCCTGGCTTGGAGGGTCAGGTCCTAGCTTGGAGAGTTAGGTTGGATGAAACCCTAGCTTGGAGGGCTAGGTTGGAGCCCCTGGATCGGTCTGGTGACCGATCAGGGTGTTGGCACGGTGCTCCTTCGTGGATCGGTCTGGTCACCGATCCAGCGATGACTGATCGGTCTGGTGACCGATCAGGGAGTATGCGTTTCACCCACTGCTTGGCTCCTGATCGGTCTCTTGGCTCCTGATCGGTCTGGTGACCGATCAGGGAGCACACAGTGAGGTTGAGTTCCCCTGCTGATCTGTTCCTGATCGGTCTGGTGACCGATCTGGATCACTGTGTAGATCGTTCTGGAGAACGATCAAGCGTCGCGAGTTCCTCACTATGATCGATCAGGACGGAGCCTGATCGGTATGATCATGACCTGATCGGTCTGGTGACCCATCAGGATGCTTTCTGATCGGTCCGGTGACCAATCAGGATGGTTGGATTGCGAAGCTCAGAAATCACCCGGCAAAGGGGTGGATCGGTCTGATGATCGATCCACAACCTGGGATCGGTCCAGGAGAGTCCCAGAGAAATCGCGATTTCTGATTGAGCGTTGGGGACCGATCAGGACGGAGCCTGATCGGTCTGAACCCAGCCTGATCGGTCTGAACCCAGCCTGATCGGTATGGTGACCGATCAGGAGGCCCTCTGATCGGTCCGGTGACCGATCACTTTAATTCAAATTGCACTATCAGACGCTTTGGTCGCGTCTGAACGTCTCTGATTCTCTGCGCTTAACATCTGATACTTGATTCTCTGTGTGATATGCTGTGCTAATGGTCTGATTAAGCTGCAGGTGACAGGGAAGGATTCAAACACTCAAGGAGAGTCAATGGAGGCCTTTCCTTGGAGCAGGTTTGTCCATTTGCCATCTCAGGTTTCAACGGCTGGAGCTACAGACTGGAGCTGCTGACTGGAGCTTGGCTGAGGGAAGCTCAGGGAGTCCAGGGAGAGCTCAGTGGTAGTTGGCGTTGGCAGGTAAGCAGCTGGAGGCTGCAGTGAGATGGTGTCACCTGGCGTTCAGTGGAGAAACAAAAGGGCGTAGAGGAGAAGAGCAGAGGAGAGTTCGTTGAAGCAACTTCTGGCTTGAGTTCTTGCTGCGCGATTGTGTTCTCCACACTTTGCTTGTGCGTTCTGAAGTTCCATCATCTTGAGCAAGCAACTACAATCTGTGAAGCAACCATCCCTCACTTGAGCGCTTGGAGGAAGAAACAAGAGGCTTGGTGAGTCCAACAGCGAGAAGACACGAAGAAGGGTGTTCTTGCGTGAGATCGTCGCTGGGTGGAGCTCGAGGAAGCGCTGCTTGTGTTCTTGCCTGTGCTAAGTGCTAAGTAAGATCTTTCTTGTGTTTCATTGTGCTTAAAACTTCATCTTTGTTGAAACACTGTGGAGAGGTTACTCCACCGAGAAGGAGGTTATATTTTATCCGGTGTTCATCGGGGCTTGATCTGCCGACGATCAAGGGATCGCCCACCTTAATGGCACGCCAAGGAGTAGGGGCAAGTTATCCCCGAACCTTGTAAACCCTCCTTGTTAGCGATCTTGTTAGTTGTTTTAGTTTGTTTTATTTTCTGCATTTCTGCACTACTTTGTTTTATTGTGCTTCCGCTGTGCTACTAACGATTGAAGTGCAGAAAATCGATAAGTTTTAAAGTCCAAGTGTTTGGCTATATTCACCCCCCTCTCTAGCCATCCGAGTTCCAACAAGTGGTATCAGAGCTTGGGGCTCTGTACAAGCGGATTAACAACCGAGAGCTATCATCCATGGCTTTGAGAGAAGGTTTTTCCACCACCCGACCTCCCTTCTTCGATGGCGCAGATTTCCAATATTGGAGATCGAAGATGGAGTATTACTTGAAGATGGATATCAACACTTGGTTCGCGGTGAAGGAGGGCTTCACCCCTCCAAAGGATGATGAAGGCAAAGAACTTGAGTCTTGGAGGTGGACGGCTAAACAAACTCGGAAGAGTGAAGCCGACGCGAAGGCGGTAGTCACCCAACAATGCGGCATGAACAAAGACCAACTCATTAAGGTTGGTCCATTCACAAGTGCAAAAGACTTGTGGAACAAGCTCATCGAACTTCACGAGGGCACCCGAGATTCAAGAATCGCCAAGAGGGATTTGTTCCTCAACCAACTTCAAAATCTCTCCATGAAGGAGAATGAAACGGTAAATGAGCTATATAGTCAGTTCAAGGAAGTCCTCAACGGGCTTCATTCTATTGATAAAAAGGTCGAGAACCGCGACCTTATGAGGTATGTGCTAAAAGCATTTACAAGGAATGCTTTATGATCATCCATGGTGGATGCTTATAAAGTTTCCAAGGATTTATCAATTGTTAAATTAGATGATCTATTTTGTGAAATGGAATTGCATGAAATGGCTAACAAAGGCCCCAAGGAGAAGGGGATTGCCTTAGTTGCAGGGGAACGACCCAACAAGAAGAAGAAAGAGAAGAAGAAGGAGAAGGAAGTCTCTTCATCTTCATCCTCTTCCGAATCCGAGTCCGATTCCGAGGAAGATGGCAGCGGGTCTTCTTCCTCTGAGATGGCAAATTTTGTGAGAAGAATGATGAGAAGGGGTCGACGCTTCAAGGGTAAAGGTAACTCTAGTGAAGTTAAAGTTGATAAGACTAATGTTTCTTGTTTTAAGTGTCGTAGGAAAGGGCACTTCAAGAGTGAATGCCCAAATGTAAAGAAGAAGGAGGAGAAATCTAAAAAGAAAGAGGAGAAATCAAAGAAGAAGAAGAAAGTCTTGAAGGCCACTTGGGATGAATCCTCCTCAAGTTCATCTGATGAAGAAAACGAGGAGAAGAGTATACGGCACGTGACACTCATGGCTCTTGGAGAAGATCAAGAAAGCAGTGATGAATCCTCCAACTCCTCAAACGCGGCTTCATCATCTTCGGATGATGAAGAGGTAACCTCTCCCGAACTTGAAAAATGTTATAGAGCAATTGCATGCTTAACCAATATGTTGAAGAAGACAAAAAATAAGGTTAAATCATTGCAATTAGAAATTAAACAATTGATTTCATCTAAGGATGAGAACATAGATGATTTACATGTTGAAATGTTAGAGGATGAAATTAAATCATTGAAAATTGAGGTTGAAAAATTGAAATCCTCTAGGGATGAGGATGTAGATGATTTGCATGATGAATTGTTAGAGGAGGAAAACAAATCATTGAAGAGTGAAGTTGAGAGACTCAAGAATATTCTTGAGAAGTTCTCAACAAGCTCAAAAACCCTAGACATGATTTTGAATGCCCAAAGGGCAGTCTACAATAGGGCAGGTATTGGTTATCAACCCAAAGAACCTTCATTTGTGTCATTGATGTCTAGGACTGATATGAGACAATCTAAGACACCCAAGGTTCAAAAGAAAATTGTCAAGGCATGGGTGCCTAAGACTTGCTTAGTAGGTGCTTTAGGTCCCAAGGTTTGAGTACCTAAAACTTCTATTTTTCAAATTGTGTAGGTTATGATTGAGGGGGAGCATCTATCAACTTGGTTCGTTGATAGTGAGTGCTCCAAACACATGACCGGGGATAGATCATTGTTTACTACCCTTCAAAGAAAAAGTAGAGGTAATGTTTCATTTGATAACAATGGTAGTGTTAAGGTCATAGGAATAGGAGACATTCAAATATCCGAATGTCTTAGAATCTCAAATGTCCTTCTAGTCAAGGGGATGACATTTAATCTCCTAAGTGTCAGTCAATTGTGTGACACGGGTTACACAATTGATTTTCAACCAAGTCAATGTCTAGTTAGACAACATGACACCTTGGACACGGTACTAGTAGGAACAAGAGTAGACAATATTTATCAAGTTTCATTTAAAAGTACTACTAATGCTTTTGCTAAGTGTCTCATGTCAAAAGAANAATTGCCCGCAGTAAACGTCAACGACCGTGGGCCTTGGAGTAGGAGCCGACGCGACTCCGAACCAAGTAAAATCTTGGTGTTTGCGTGTTGTTTAGTTTTAATTTCCGCTGTGCATTCTCTATCTTACAATCCGAAACGTTTTACGATATTCACCCCCCCTCTCTCGATCCAACAAGTGGTATCAGAGCGAGGAAGCTCAAATTTGGTGCAACCACCAATTTGAGAATTTTTCGAATTTTTTTTGAATGTTTTTTATTTTTTGTCTTTCGTTCAAAAATTTTCTCGTTAATCGAGGTTGGTGCAACACCCCTCGATAAATATTTTTCTTTTACTTCCCGCACTACTAATCCAAGACCAAGTCTTGGGATACCTCTTTCCTTTTTCTTTTAGTTTCAGTTAAATGGTCATACAAGAAGGATTCAGCACAGCCAGACCTCCACTTTTCAGTGGAGAAGACTTTTCCTACTGGAAAAGTCGAATGGAGGTCCACCTGAAAACTAAGGTGGACATGTGGATAATCATCCAGTATGGGCTAGAGATTCCAAAGAACGCTGAAGGAGTACCACAGCCGTACACTGAGTGGGATACCGCTCTGAAAAGAAGAATTGAAGCTAATGTGAAAGCGACCCAGACCCTTCAATGCGTCCTGACCAAGGAAGAGTTGAATCGGGTAGGACCATTCAACAGTGCCAAGGAGCTGTGGGGCAAGCTGATCGAGCTGCACGAAGGAACTTCCGACACTCGAATCAGCAAGAGAGATCTCCTCCTGAACAAGCTGTACACGATCAAGATGAATGACAACGAAACAGCAGCCCAGCTCCATGCCAGAATTCAGGAGTTAATGAACGGACTACACACAATCGGTCACAAGGTAGAAAACCGTGACTTGATAAGGTACGCTCTCAACGCTTTCCCGAGAAACACCTTGTGGGCATCTATGGTAGATGCATACAAGGTTTCAAGGGACCTTTCAAAAATAAAGTTAGATGAACTATTTTCTGAATTAGAGTTGCATGAGCAGACTAACTGTAATCTGGCCGAGAAAGGCATCGCTTTTCTTGCAGGTAAAGCTGGAAAGATAACCAAGAAAAAGCCTCAACCTGCACCCGAGTCTGATTCAGACTCAGACTCAGAAGACACCGAGGGAAATCGACCGAAGCTGGTTCGGCTAGCCCGAGACTACTACAAAGAACTGAAGAACCAGACCAACAGAAGAAAAGCCAGCCGAAGAAAGGAAGAACCAGCTGAACCCTCAAATGACAAGAATAAACCAAACGTGACCTCCTATGAGTGCAAGAAGAAGGGTCACTACAAGACGGAGTGTCCGAACCTAAAGGAGACCAAGAAGACTAGAAGGAAGAAGGCACTTCAGGCAACCTAGGACGAGTCCTCCTCCGAAGAAGAAGAAGAGGTCCCACAGTCGAACCTGCTAGCCCTAACCGCCTCAGAAGAAATCGAAACCGAGTCGGAGTCGGAGCCGGACGACGGCAAACTTACATTCTCAGAGGATGGCGAAATAACTGTAAGTGGATTTTCAAGAATTCAATTAAATGAGTTAATTTCCTATCTTTCTCGAGATTTGGCGAAAGCTAAACTCCGAGTCGAATCTCTCCGACAGGAAGTAAAACTCCTGAAAGAGAGAGCTGACTCTCGATTCTTAACTGAGAAGGTTCAAGAAGGAACCTCTACTCAAGTTGAAAAACTTGAGAAAGAGAACTCCTCCTTGAAAACTCAAGTTAAGGATCTTAGATCAGCTTTAGAATGATTCACTTCTGGTTCCAAGGGTCTTGACATGATTCTTGGAAAACAGAAGTCAGTTCTAAATCGATCCGGACTAGGCTATAGAACCAAATCTAGACAGAGATCCTACTATGCTGTACTGAACCAGTCCAGACCTAAAGTTCAGGCATGGGTACCCAAATTGTGCCTAAACAAACAAACTGGATCAAATCAGTATTGGATCCCTAAGGACAAGATTCACATCTTGCCAAACCATTATCGTGGCCTTAGTCCAAGGGGAGCCAAATTAAAAATAATATTTATTGTTAGAT
Organism: Boesenbergia rotunda; assembly: GCA_024364735.1. Classification (NCBI taxonomy): domain Eukaryota; kingdom Viridiplantae; phylum Streptophyta; class Magnoliopsida; order Zingiberales; family Zingiberaceae; genus Boesenbergia; species Boesenbergia rotunda. Next base: position 75,342 of record JAGFNQ010005989.1, read on the forward strand.
AAAATTCAATCTTTGTTTGCAAATTGCATGATTGACTATTTATTTAATTCCTGCAATTTACCATGCTTAGACTTAGGAATGGTTAGTTTAAGGACTGAACCAACTTAACTGAAATTTGACAACATAGTATTGGGTGGAGGTGAGATGATAGTACGTTAGGGAAGCCAACTCTAATAAGGTCAAGTATACTCTACTTGGTCTCTTTAGACTGGTGAAACTAGCCGAAGCTACCGATCCAAGACCCAAGCTAGTTAGACCAGAATTTTTCAAGAAATAGTTTTGAAAATGAAATTTCATTAAAAGGCTTTGTCAAGGAAAGGATTGATGATCCAATAAGGCTACGACCAAAGAAGGCCTAGTGCCTTGCCAAGACCTGGAAGCCAATTTTTAAAATTCAGATTCAAATTACTCTTTGTCAAATTCGAATCTAACATAAATTTTCAGTTGATTGTAGATTCAAACATTTTTTTAAACAAACTCAAAATCAACTGTTTTTAAAATTAAATTAAGTTTTTCAAAATAAATCATAATTTTTTTAAAAATTAATTCTAACTACCAAAACCTGTCTCACAAAAACTATAAGGCTAACGTGATTGATAACTCTAGATTGGGTGAGACAGACTAGGCTATGAAAATCAATTTAGGCTATTCCTAATTCTAATTGGATCCAAATCAACAAAACTCTTTATGTGTAGGAACATAAAGATTTGGACCAATGGATGCTGGATAGCGGTTGCTCCAGACACATGACTGGAGATAAAATGAAATTCACCAAACTCAAGTTCAAAAACCTAGGCTCAGTGGCATTTGGCAACAATGCTACACTCAAGGTAATTGGGTCAGGTAATATTGAACTTAAATCTGACTTTGTTATTAAGAAAGTACTTTTGGTTGAAAATTTTAATTTTAACTTGCTTAGCATAAATCAGTTGTGTGATTCTGGTTATGTAGTTACCTTCAACAATTCTAACTGCCTGATTAGAAACCTGCAAGACTCAGAAACCATGCTTAAGGGCACTAGGAAAAATAATGTTTACACTATAAACCTATCCCTAGTACATAAATGTATGTTAACTCAGTTAGAACAATCAAACCTCTAGCATAGGAGATTAGGTCACACTAATCTAAGAATTATTTCAAAAGTCACCCAACTCGGCCTAATTAAAGGTATCCCTAAAATTAAAAATCATGAAAACTTAATATGTGAATCATGTAATCAAGGTAAACAAACCAGGTCTAGTCACAAACTAATCCAATCTGATCAAACTCAAACCACCCTTGAGCTCCTGCACCTTGACCTATTTGATTCACATGGAGTCAAGTCACTAAGCGGAAACCAGTACTGCTTAGTAATAGTTGATGATTACTCCAGGTTTACCTGGGTTAGGTTTCTAAAGACCAAAGATGAAACCCTAAACCTATTCAATGAATTTTGTAAGTTAATTGAAAATCAAAATGATACTAAAATTAAAAGACTTAGGAGTGACCACGGGGGAGAGTTTGAAAATCAACGGTTCGAGGAATTATGTAAGGTAAATGGGTACATACATGAATTTTCGTGTCCTAGAACCCCCAGCAAAATGGGATAGTCGAAAGAAGAAATAGAACCCTACAGGAAGCCGCTAGGGCTATGCTCAACGAATTCAACCTAGTCAACCAATATTGGGAAGAAGCAGTTAGTACGGCTTGCTACATTCAAAATAGGGTCCTGATTAACAAGCGACACAACAAAACACCCTATAAATTATACTATCATAGACTTCCAAATCTACACTACCTACATATTCTAAACACCAAAAACTATCTAGGAAAATTTCAGTCTAAGTCAACCCCAGGCATCTTCCTAGGATATTCAACCACAAGTAGAGCCTATAGGGTTTACAACAAACAAACTAAGAAAATCGAAGAAACAACCAATTTAATATTTGATGAAGAAATTAACTCAAAACCTAATAATCCAAATCAAACTTCATCAAATACTGATCAAGAAGATAATGAACAAGCTGTTGAATCTTTAGTTGAACCCATAAATGAACTAACTATTGAACCAACTAATGAGTCAATTGAATCAACTATGGAACCAATAATTGAACCAACTCAAATAGTTGAATCAAATAGTGAACCAAACCGACCAGCCGGACCTGAGGCTGAACCAAGTTCCAGAAAAACCAAGAAACTCAGACTCAGTCACCCAACCGATCAAATTGTGGGTGATCCAACTCTAGGAGTCAGAACTAGGTCTTCCTACAGAAACCTTAGTCAGATAGCAATGATTTCAAAAATAGAACCTAAGACTATAGAGGAAGCCTTATCTGATCCTGATTGGATCATAGCTATGCAAGAAGAGTTAGCCCAATTTGAGAGGAACCAAGTCTGGGAACTAGTACCTAAACTTGAGGGCAAATCCGTCATTGACACTAAGTGGGTTTTTAGAAATAAGTTAAATGATCAAGGAGAGATAGTCAGAAATAAAGCCCGCTTAGTAGCGAAAGGATTCAGCCAAGTAGAAGGATTAGACTATGACGAAACCTATGCCCCGGTAGTTAGACTTGAGTCCATTAGGATGTTATTGGTCTTTGCATCCAATAAAGGATTTAAATTATACCAAATGGATGTAAAGTCAGCCTTTCTAAATGGATTCATTAAGGAAGAAGTCTATGTAGGACAACCCCCTGGTTTTGAGGACTTAGAAAGACCTGACCATGTTTACAAACTTACCAAAGCACTTTGTGGACTAAAACAAGCACCTAGGGCCTGGTATGAACGCTTATCCACTTACCTAATTTCTAAAGAATTTAAACAAGGACAAATCGATTCAACCCTATTTATTAAAACTTTAGAAAAAGAAATCTTTATTGCCCAAATCTACGTCGATGACATAATCTTTGGGTCCACCAACTCTAATTTTTTAAAAGAAATCGTTAAAATAATGAAAAATGAATTTGAAATGAGCTTAGTTAGTGAGCTCAACTTTTTTTTAGGGTTACAAATTAAACAAACTGGGGATGGGAACTATGTCCATCAATCCAAATATGCTAAAGAGTTAATAAAGAAATTTAAAATGGATAACTCTAAAAGCATAAGTACTCCTATGGCCACTAATATAAAAATAGATAGTGACCCTGATGGAAAACCAGTAGACCTTAAACTTTATAGGAGTATGATTGGAAGCCTACTATACCTTACAGCCAGCAAACCTGATATCCTTTTCTCGGTAGGAATGTGTGCTAGATACCAAACCTGTGCTAAGGAAACGCACTTAGCGGCTCTAAAAAAAATATTAAGATACATTAAGGGCACCCTAAATGTAGGGATTTAGTACCCTAGGACCTCAACTTTTAAACTATCAGGATATTCAGACTCTGACTATGCTGGTTGTAAGCTAGATAGAAAAAGTACAAGCAGAAGCTGCCAACTCTTAGGAAACAGTCTAGTAAGTTGGTGCAGCAGAAAGCAACACTGTGTAGCTTTGTCCACAACTGAAGCTGAGTATGTTGCTTTAGGAGAGTGTGTAGCACAACTCTTATGGATGATGCACACTCTTAAAGACTTCCAGCTTGACTACAATCAAACCCAAGTCTTCATTGATAATATAAGCTCAATTAATCTAACTAAAAATCCAATCCAACACTCCAGAACTAAACACATAGAAGTTAAATACCACTTTGTAAGAGATCATGTAGCCAGAGGTGAAATAGTCCTTAAGCATATAGACTCTAAATCTAACTTAGCCGACATATTCACTAAACCCCTACCTGAGTCTGAGTTCAGCTCATTAAGAAGGCAGTTAGGATTATGCTTGGTAGAATAGGTTACTCTACTTTTGGTTTTCTTACTGCTTTATTTGATTTGAAAAATCAATTTTTAAAAGAATTTTAAAACTGCTTTACTTGATTTCAAAATCAGCATTTACTTAGTTTGGAAATTTTTTTAATAAATTTTTTGACTTAGTTTTATTTTAAAACTACCCCCTTCAAAACTAGGGTTTTTTCGCAAATGGACTTAGCCTAGGCCCTAACCCTAGAACTGCATGTACCTATAGATTTAGAAGCCAGCATCTCACAAGCACCTTAGGGTACTGTTGATTGATAACCTAGAATGGGTTGAGATGCTTAGGTCTTTGCCTTAATTCAAGATACTTTAAGTCAGTGCATCTGCAGTAATTGGGGCACTAAATACAACTTAAACAGTAATCAAGTTAAGTGTCAAGTTTAGAAAATCTAACTTGAACAGAACACTTAACTCGACTAACCCTAGCGAAAACTACTGTTTATAACAGTTAGTAAGTAGCTAATTGGGTTAGACAAGTCCCTAAAGAGATAATTGAAATTGGTTTGATTCAGTTTATCTTGCATTGGTTCAGTACAACACATTAATTCTTTTTTTGCAATTTATTTATGCAATTTATTTATTTTCTTCCTGCTATATTACTTTGTTTTTTGATATATGGCAAAGGGGGAGAGATAGAAAAGGAGAGAAGTGTTAAAATTTTTTTTCAAAATTCAAAATTTCAAAACTTTATCCTTTCTTCAAAAAGTACTTAATCTATTTGTTTTCAAAAGTACTAAGTTTTTCTCCAAAGTTTCTCTAAGTAAAGCTGCTTTCAAATTTTTTTTGTAATTAAAACTAAAGCTGCTTTCAAACCTTTTTTGGTACTTAAACTTAAAGCTGCTTTCAAAGTACTTAAACTAAAGTCATTTTCAAAAATCTTTTTAAACACTTAAAATCAAGCTATTTTTCAAAAAGTTTTTTTAAGTACTTAAAACTTAAGGAGTTGTAAATTTTGCTAAGTACTTATCTTAAACTTAAGTTATGGTTCTAATAACTTAAAACTTCAGAAGATGCTTCTTTTCTACTGACTTGAAATTTCTTAAAGTGTAAATCTTCAAAAGTGCACAACCAATTTTTTTTTGTTTCTTTTGAAAACTGTTCTAAGCGTTTAAAAAAGTAATTCCATCTTTAAACTTAGAAACCCCACGAACTTTTGAAAAACCTAGGGGGAGATTCCTTCCAGGGGGAGGAAACTAAAAATTCACTTCATCTGTTATGATTAACTTAACTTTTTGAACCGGGTTGCCATAAATCAAAAAGGGGGAGATTGTTGGTGCAGACAGCACCTAAGTCGAACCTGTGTTTTGATCAATGACAAAGGGTTCAAAAGTTAAGATATTTTGTTTTTCTAACATACTACTTGAGTGTGCAGATTAAAGTCCTAGTGAAGGACTGCTAGGCACCTAGCGAAGGACTGCCAGGCATCAGAACCCTAAGACCCAGCGAAGGACTGCTGGGCACCTAGCGAAGGGCTGCTAGGAGTTAAAGACCTGGTGAAGGACTGCTGGGCACCAGGCGAAGGACTGCCTGGAACTGAAGACCTAGCGAAGGACTGCTGGGCACCAGGCGAAGGACTGCCTGGAACTGAAGACCTGGCGAAGGACTGCTGGGCACCAGGCGAAGGACTGCCTGAAACTGAAGACCTGGCGAAGGACAGCTAGGCACCTAGCGAAGGACTGCTGGGCAAAAGTCTAACCGGAGGAGCTGGTTGGCATCAGGTAAATTCTCCTGAGAGGAGTAGGTGAGGACGCGTTCCACGTCGAGGGAACAGTAGGCGTCGGTTCGACCTAGGGTTCCATTTTGGAGACCCAAAGTCAGAACCAAGACAACTAAGGCTGTATAAACCTAATACTCTATTGCTTCATATTGTTTTGGACTAACCCTGGATGCAGAACCAAAGGAACGTGTGTCTGCAGCTCAGAATGCCCAAAGGAGAGAGGCAAGTAGCTGAGCAGGGCACCCCCAGTCTCCCGGGCGCACCCAAGGCCAATACAAAATAAGTGAAGCAAAGAAGTGTTTCGGTAGCTTACTGGGCGGGGTGCCCTCATGCTCCCGGGCACCCCCTGCGTCCCGGGCGCCCCCAGTGCCCAGGGCGCCCCGCACTCAAGCCAACGAAGCGGATAACTTTTATCCAGCCGAGAAGCTCACTGAAAGGGTCAACCAGGGCACCCCCAGAGTCAATCCTCAGCCCTATTCGAGTGGGATAAAGGCTGACCGAGACAATTCCGGATTGGTTGACACATGGGGGGCCGCCCCCAACATTCAGGGCGCCCCGAAGTGCTATAAATAGCACCCAACCCCAAGGCTTCTTAACAAGAACTTCTTTCAACGCTTTCACGCTCTTCTACTCGAGGCGCTCTGCTACAGAAACCTCCCAACTCGAGATACCAGCGCCGACGACGTCCCTCTGCTCCGAGATACATTCCACACCGGACGTCGGTAACAAAGAGCTGTCTTTTTCTTTACTGCACTATTATCGTAATCATCCTTCTGTAAACTGTTTTGCGCATATAGAATTGCCCGCAGTAAACGGTCAACGACCGTGGGCCTTGGAGTAGGAGCCGACCGTGACTCTGAACCAAGTAAAATCTTGGTGTTTGCGTGTTGTTTAGTTTTAATTTCCGTTGTGCATTCTCTATCTTACAATCCGAAACGTTTTACGATATTCACCCCCCCCTCTATCGTCTTCTCTCGATCCAACAGCCTCGACTATTGCCTTTGCGCCCTCTTCATCTTCGGCTCCCGTCCCTCGGATGCACGCAAGCCTCCAGCTTGCCACCATGCCATCCTTCACACATGCCTCGAAGTCCACGCCCATCAACTCATTGTCCCTGCTCTCCAAGATCCCACGGGTGCACACAAGCCTCCAGCTTGTCTCCATGTCATCCTTCATTGTACCGAGGCCGTCCAGTCAAGTCCATATGTGTAACCTGTACAACCTGCACACTCAACATACACATATGAGATAACAAGGGTAAACCTAACATAAACCCTTTGCCCAAACATCAAAATACTTGGTCACTCCGGACCACAGATTGCCTCAACAATTCCCCCTTTTTGATGTTTGGCAATACGTTTAAGTTAGGGAAAGCAAAATAGTAGTTAATAGCAAAAACAATGCATATGTTATGCAAAAATGGATCCTATCCCAAGGCATCCTACGCCTAACCCTCCAAGTTAGGAATTTTCACACCTAGCCCTCCAAGCTAGGACTTTTCCACACCTAACCCTCCAAGTTAGGATTTTTCACCAGAATGAGCTTTTTAAAGCTTCTCCCACGCTCCCCCTACACTGGACTTACAAAGGCTTTTTAAGAACCTCTCCCAGGTTCCCCTTACGCCAAGAATGGAGCAACCATGCTCCCACTTTTTCTTAGCTCCCCCTAAACCTAGGGTTTCTAGCAAAGGTATGTTTGGTTTCCCAACTTAAACCCAAACTTCTCCCCCTTTGCCTAACATCAAAAAGAACCCAACAATATTCCAATTATTGGTTGTTTTAATCCCTAATGATCGTAAACAACGTGTACTAACCCCCCATACACTTGTTTTCAACCATTTGGACACAAAACCTGCTGCTGATACACAAATCAGCTCTGGCCAGTCGACTGCCCCCAGGGCAGTCGACTGATACTATGAATATCAGACTTTTCTGGCCAAATTCAGAATTGCGCCAGAAATTTCACAAATCTTCAAATATTCTCAAATTTTGTGGAGAACTTTGTGATACCCATACCTACTTGGGAAAAATATATTTCACCATGTATCTCTCACCATTCCCAAGTTGGACACAAAATCCAAAAGTTTCTAATGAAAAATTAAGGCAACTCGGAGGCAACCTCCCCCTTAACCTATGTCTTCTCCCAATTTTCAATTTTCCTAGGTGAAATTCTACCCAACTTAACACTATGACTCAAGTTAGGTTCTACCCAACCTAACAACCAAGTTCTTCTCCCTTGGCCACCATTAAAGGATTGCCCCCAAGCAACCTTATCCCTAGTGTCAAAGAGAACTCAACAAAAACCCAGAAATATCTAAAGGTTTGCAAGCACATTTGCTAGGATATACCCTATCCTAGACAAATATGATTTCATGAAAACCACAAATGTGCTTGACTTTTGGTACAATCTCTAATTTCCTAAAAGGTTTGGCATTTTGTATCAATTTTCAACTTCATTCATGATTCCTTGTGTTTATCAACTCTAACCACTATTAATTCGCACAAGGAATTGTCCTTAATTTTCCCTTTTTATCTCTAACTCCTAGATGCACATAAGAGACTTATCAAACTTCCTCGAATTTCAATATATTGATAAAGCCTTAATAAATCATGGGATAACACTTTATTCAAGGAATGTGAACTCATAATCAGGAATTTTAATCCAAATCCATATCCTATAATCCAATTTTGTAATTTCTCAACATTCAAAATGCCTTTTATCCTTAACCCTACTGATCGACTAGCAAACCTTACAGAATGGTTCCGGGGCTGAATTCACTTCGGATCAGTTGACTGCCCCCAGGGCAGTCGACTGATACCTGAATTTCAGGTTTTCAGCCTAATTTCAGAAATGCCTAGATAATTCCACAAATCTCCAAAAAATCTGAAATTTCATGGGGAGATTTGTGGGGCCAATGTCCACTTGGGAAAAATACGTTTCCAAACAAATGTACTCCGGATCCCAAGATTGGCACAAAACTCAACTTTCTCTAAAATGTATCATTTAAACTCATCCCAAAAGTCCTAATTATGGCTTCTCCTCATTGTTTCTTCTTATCCTTGATTATAGTTCATTTCTATCATTGAATTACATGGTGTTTACACATTAAAACCCAATTTTACCCAATATAATTGTATTTTCATTCTTTTCTCCCTAAATTCTCTTTTAATGTGTCAAAATCTAGGATTAAAACTTACCCAAGTCTTCCAACCCTTTTTGGCACAATTCCTAGTCTACCTAGGCCGTTCTAGAGAAACCATCTATTGGGATCCATTTACCATGGACCTCAAAGGCTCCTAGATCTCCCCCTTGAGCTCTTGGCCTTAGCCACCTCCCTAGGTGAATCAAACTATACTAAGCCACACCGGTGTGCCCCCGGTGACTCTTGGCCTACAAAATGAACCTTCTTAACCTTAGACACCTTGTCTTTGGTTAAGTTGTTCCTTCTACCCTCAAATGGCACCCCCTTGCCATTTTTGACCTTCTCCCTCTTGCCAAGATTATATGCTTCCCCAGAATACTTCCTTTTGTTGGCCTTGGAGGTCTTAAACCGGTATCCCAACCTCGATCTATCATAGTTGGGTTTTAAGCTACCCAACACCATGTTTAAGCCCTTAGATCCAACCGTGAATCTTTCTAGGGTCTTTTCTAATGTGTCAAGCCTTGCCCTCAAGGCTTGATTCTCCCTCTCTAGACTTTTGACTTTGGAGTCCATATGTCCACTTTGGACATTCCTCAAACCACCCATTTTCCTAGGCACATTCCTTCCCCTTTTGGGATTAGTGCCATGATCCTTAGGTCTAGAGGTCTTGGGTTGATCATGATGCATGATTTTCCTAGGATTATGATCTACCTTGTTAACCCTAGTCCTATCATTATATCTAAAACCATGGTTATGCACAAATAAGCAATTTTCGTTAATTTTAGCATGCATGGATGAATGATTAACATTATTTTGAATATGCAAGGAGGAAATTGAATTACACTTTAACCTAGGGTTAGGAATTACCTCCCTTACCCTTGTAGTTCCTTCTTGTTGTGATCTTTGCTTCCTCCTTTCTTCCTTCTCCCATCTCCTCAAATGTCCCATTTTCTTGAGCTCTTTCTTCCTTGGACACTTAGTGTGGTAGTGTCCTAGCTCACCACATGTGAAGCATCGAATCCTCCTCTTCTTCTCTTGGGATTCTCCATTCCTACACCTCATATTAGATTTAAAAAGAATTGAACTTGGTTTAGATGTTACCTCTATTTTACCTTTCGGGCACTTGTCCTTGTAGTGCCCCTTTTCGTTGCAACCAAAGCATGTGATATGTTCTTTTGATTTGGCTTTGGTGGAGGTTGGAACTTCTTCTTCAACCTTTGATGATGTGGAAGCCTCCTCTTGATCCGGTACGGTTGAGGGTCTCTCCTCCCCCTCAATTCTTGAAATCGAAACCTACTCTTCTTCTCTTAAGGAGGTTGATAATCTTTCACTCTCTCCCTCACTTGAAGATGTAGATACTTCCTGTTCTTCTTCTTCTTCTTGACTCATTTGACTTTTCTCCTTGGGCTCTTGAACTTGTGTAGGACTTTCATGATATTCTTTCAATTTACTCCACAATTCATATGCATTTCGGTATGCCCCTACACAACTCAAAATTTTGTTAGGCACAATATCAATCAATATACCCATTACCTATTCATTTGTCCTTGCTTGTTCTTGTTGCTCTTGATTCCAATACCTAGGTCTAAGCCTCTTCCCGTGCTTATCCTTTGGAATCTCGAAGGGCTCTTCAAGCGCGATCCGAAGGTCCCACTCCATTCCGAACCATGTCTCCATTATCGCTTTCCAATATCCGAAATTCTCATGGTTGTAGGCCGGTGGAGTGTAGATGTCGTCCCCCAACTTATCTTCCAGTTTCTTTTCCTCTACCGGGTGCTCCCTCAGCGGTTAGTCCAATCGAGAGCGGTCCTTCGCTCTGATACCAATTGATAGATCGAAGATGTTTGCTAGAGGGGGGTGAATAGCAACTTTCGAACCCCTTTTTATTCTACATTATTAGTTACACAGCGGAATATACAATAAAAATAATAAAACAAATACTAACCAATGCTAACACGGAAGATTTACTTGTTATACACCCCGGACAGGTGACTAATCCAAGAATCCGTCGTGGATCAATCCTCGGATAACCACCAGCTAGCTCTGTCGCTCCTTGTGGGTGGAGAAACCTCACCACAACACCTTTAGAAGACCTGAGCACAAAGACTACTATCTTGCCTTTAACCAAGACAAGATTCGTCAAGGATCTCAACCACTATGAAGTCCTCTTTAAATAGGACTCGGGCTGAAACCCTCACTACCAGTCGACTGCCCCTAGAGCAGTCGACTGGTGCCACTGAAATTCGACCGTTGCACTCCAACGTTCGAATTCTCAGCCAACTCACCAGCCACCTACCAGTCGACTGCCCCCAGGGCAGTTGACTGGTCCCGGCCAGAAACCTTCTGTGAGTTCCATCAGTCGACTGGTCTACTCACCCACCTAAGGTTACCCTTCCTGAGTACATTTCACTCCGCACTCAAACCCTAGGATTTCCCGAGTACAATCACACAGCACTCGTACCCTCACGACTCGACTGACTCCTCATCCGCAGCCTCGACTATTGCCTTCGCGCCCTCTTCATCTTCGGCTCCCATCCCTCGGATGCACGCAAGCCTCCAGCTTGCCTCCATGTCATCCTTCACGCATGCCTCAAAGTCCGCGCCCATCAACTCATCTTCCCTACTCTCCAAGGTCCCTCGGGTGCACACAAGCCTTCAGCTTGTCTCCATACCACCCTTCACCATGCCGAGGTTGTCCAGTCAAGTCCATATGTGTAACCTATACAACCTGCACACTCAACATACACATATGAGATAACAAGGGTAAACCTAACTTAAACCTTTTGCCCAAATATCAAAACACTTAGTCACTCCCGACCACAGATTGCCTCAACATCGTTACCTTACGATCTTCTACTGTATGACCCTCCCCTCTTGGACGATGTCTGGTCGACGACCTACCAAGAACCGGAGTCACCAAGACACTCCTTCACTTCTCTCTTCCTTGCGCCAACCACCCTAAGCCTAGGGTTGCCGCCGACCAAGAGAAGGAAGAAAATCTTTCCTCCTTGCACTGTCCACCTAGTGAACCAAGGAGGAAGAAGGAGATGAAGAAGAAGAAGAGAAAGAGAGTGTTCTTTCCCTCTATACCAAGCCACCCCGCCCTCCTTCAACTTGCTTGTGCCGGCGCCACCCTCCTCCTCTCCTTTTGTGTTTGCGCCGACGGCTAAAGGAGGATCCAAGCTCTTCCTTGTCAAGACCAAACCGCAAGCTCTCATGGAGAAAAAGGATGGGAAGAAGAGGTTGAAGCAAAGAAGAGAAGGGGAAGAATCTCTTCTTGCCGCCCCACCTCTTGGAGTCGCCGGTGCCCACAAGCCCTAGGAGAGAGGAGATAAACCAAGGCCTAGATGTCTTCAATTATCTCTTGGTATCATGACTATATGGGGTATTTGTAGGGCTATAATAGGGACCATGAGGAGGAGTTGGGTCTTGGCCTGCTAATGGATCCAAACCCGATCCATTAATGAAGATCCATTCCACTAAAGGATCCTCATTGAACTACCTCACCAACCCCCATATTTACTTATGGGCTCCACCTATTATGAGTATAACCATCTTCCCGTGTTGAAGATATCGAATACCCGTTGATTAATTTAAATTACTAACAATTTTAATTAATCAACATCTAACTCCTTGATTAGTACCACTCATCTTTATCATCATGTTGGACCAAGTCCACCTGCAGAATTTAACATGATGAACCTTATGAGCTCATCAAGGGTGCATCGTCATCCCGACTCACCAGGACACGAATTTCGTTTATAATCAATGGCACACCATGTAAATAATATTATTTCTCAACTTACCGGGCCTATTGATTTAGCAGAATAAATCTCGTCCAATGGTAAATCAATGAAATAACTACTAAGTACATATGCCTGTTATTATATCAAGATTTAGAGCATGTACTCCATAATAAACCGAGGTTTGATCCAATTATAAAGTCAGTATAAATTGGATCACCTCTATGTTGGTCCTGCTCAATGCACATAAAGTGCACTAGTGTAATTCTATGGTCAAGATAAACCAACATGAAATTACACTATAACCATCCCGATGGTTGTCCAACTCCATCTCGGTTGTGAGCCTTTACTTATATTCTACAAGGAACTAATAACATGATCTTCTGTGTGACACCACACACTATGTTATCTATAGTGTAAAGTATTAGACATTTTGCACATACTAATATAAACATGCAACAGTGATCTTGTGATTCTCTTTCAAAATGTAGATGTCCATACAGAAAAGGCAAGGCTTTTGGTATATATCCTAACAATATCTCCCTTGCTATGGAGTAGTCCTCCGAATTCAAGCATGTAGGAAGTAACTATGATGCAATGTGGATGTATAAGATATGTTTATGCCTTGTTCTATGTGTGTTATGCCTTATTCTTGTTTGATTGAATATGTATTTGAAGATAAGTTACTTATATGTGATATTTGATTGAATGGATGTATGAGATTGGTTGTCACGTAAAGGGAATGCTCTAGATCATATGATAGGGGGCACTTAGTGACAAAGAGTATCCTTTTAACCGGACATCTAGAGTATTGTCTTGAAATGGAGGCCAATTATCTACAAGACATTATTTGATTAGTGCTTATTGAGTTTTTCCCCCAATTTTGTATTAGGAAGTAACTTTTGTAATTTAGACTGTATGACCAGGAGCCCTTAGTGATAGAAGGTATCTATTTTACATTACCTCTTCCACTTAGTGGCATTGAATGCCAATGGAGTAAACACTCTGGTGCACCATCGCAGGTTCGTACTGGTATTTAGTTAGAATCTCTACAAGAGCATAAACATAGAAGGTAGGAGATGAACAATTCATAGTACATCAACTAGCATTACAGTGAAATCAAATCTTAAAGTCACCTTCCCAAGCCAACTTTCCTCACTCACTTGCACTCTTTCTCTCTTAGACATCTACTCTTCCTCACAAACACACACACAAACACACACACACACACACACACACTCCCTTTAGTCTCAAGCTTTTAAAACATAAATCATTAGTCTAGATAACTTCTTTCGCGGACTTGACTAGTGCTTTATACACAATCCCAGTGGATCGATAGTTTTATTACTTGACAATTTCTTGTACACTTACGGCAGACATAACAAGTTTTTTGGTGCCATTCTTCACACTATGCTTGACTTTGATGGTAGTTACTTTTGAAAGTAGTTATAATTCATAGAATCAAGCTATTATACTTGTTTCCTTTGACTTCTTAGCTACATTTTAGTTACTTGATAACCTTGGTTCATGTTAACTCATTAGGAAAATCTGTATCACGAAAAAAGAGTGTTCAAGTGTTGCACTTTGTAATCACATTGAGAATAAGGGATAATAAAAAATAGTTATCATAAGTGGAAACTAATAAATTATCCCTCTGAGACCAAGTTAGGTTATTGGGGAAAGAACTGCTATGTTTCTCTTGATACTGAAAACTCCTTTGGGACCTTGTAATGTTTGAGAGGGATGAACTTTGCTAGTGGCAGGTATGTTCCTATCACCGAAGCATGAGGAACATGGTTAGATAACGATTGATTAGGTTTGAATATTGACACTTGAAAAAGTTGTCACTTATCGTACTGAGCACGGAGAACTTCTACTTAGGTCACATTCAACCATTTTTTATCATGCTCATCAATAAAACTATATGGTAGGATTAAACTGATTTACTAGGCATTATGATGTACTATGTCAACATGTGATTCTAGATTGCGAGCTTTGCTTAATGACAATCAAAGGTTTAAGTCTGGGGTGTGATATGCGTAGATTATAAGTTGGGTGATGAGGCTAGCCCGTGCCTCTTCCCATGGGTCAAACAGAAGGTCACATGATCTGGTCGTGCCTCCCAGATATGGTCATACCTCATCTATGGATAAATTAGGCCTCAAATGATGCTAAAATGGAGCCAAAAGCCTCCCACATGGCTAGACCATGCTTAAAGGCACGTCTATGTGAAAATTGCAGACATTCCCGTGTGCTCTAAAGCATTGTCATGGCTTTTAGGCAAGATTGTGTCAAATCTCAGATTGCACTACAGACTAATTTTAAAACAAACATAACCTTCTAGTCGGTTAGAATTACGAGGCATAACCTATCATAATGTAGATAACTTCAAGATCTACAATTTTACTTTACAGTGAACCCCTAGAAAAATGGATCTAATGGTCAAAAAACCTATGTTTGTTGATCTTGTAAGATCGAGTAGAGCGATAGAGGGGAGGTGGAGGGGGTGAGGTTAATAGCACTCTGGAAAAACTTTTGATTTAATAAACGAGTGCGCAATAGAATAAAACAAGAACACAACACTAACACGTTTTGTTTACTTGGTTCGGAGTTTGTGATGACTCATACTCCAAGGTCTATGGTCCTTGACCATTTACTTTGGGCAATCAGTAATAATCCAAGAATAACTACATGTTGAATGCATAAGTTGATGGTTTGGGTTTTCGAGGAGGATACCGGGTCGCTTATGGGAAACCTCTCCATGTCCACGGATTAAAATTTTAATCCAAATGGAGACCTATTTCCCAAACGACCATCTCATCATCGTGCTAACCGATTCGAGCGATTGCTTGAACAACCGTGTTGTTCTAGCGGTCAATCTCGTCCAACCGACTAGCCGCGGAATAGACGATGAGTGGATCGTCGGTTTTTGTGTTTACCATCGGGGTCCAAGATTATTATTAACATAAAATGATGAATAATAATCAAATAATTATTTAACATAAAATGATAAGTAATTAAACAAGAACAAGGAACCAAAGGAGAAGATATACCTTCCCTTTTACCTTGCGATCTTCTACTATATGACCCTCCCCTTCTTGGACATCGTGTGGGTGATGATCTACCAAGAACCGGAGTCACCAAGGCAACCAACTCTTCTCTCCAAAGTTGCACCGAAAACCCTAGGATAAGGGTTGCCTCCGGCCAACTTCACTTCTCCTCTTCCTTTTGCACCGCCGGCCCAACTCCCTCTTCCACTACCGACCCTCACCTTGCTCCAAGGATCGCCGGCCAAAGAGAGACAAGAGAGGAAGAGGAAGAAGAAGTAGAAGAGAAGAAAACCAAAACCCTAAACTCCTCCTTCACCTTGCAGCGCCGCCGGCCAACCTCACCCTTTGGTCACCGACGGCCAACTGTCTCCCTTCTCAAGCTAGCTCTAGCCAAGAACAAAGAAGAGTCATTCTTCTTGCTTCCTTGTGCCACTTCTCTTGAAGAGAAAAGGAGAAGAGATGAGAAGAGAAGAGGAGAGATCCCTTCTCTTCTTGCCGTCAGCGCCCTTGACCTAGGAGAGAGGATGAGAGGGAGAGAGGCTTAGGGTTGCTATGGTGTTGGATCCCTTGGTCTCATGACACTGTGGGTATATATAGGGCTACAATAGGGACCATGAGGAGGAGTTAGGTCTTGGCCACCTAATGGATCAAGGCCCGATCCATTAATGAAGATCCATTCCACTAAAGGATCCTCATTGATCTACCTCACCAACCCTCATATTTAAATATGGGCTCCACCTATTATGAGTACAAGTATCTTCCCATGTTTACGATATCAAATGTCTGTTAATTAATTAAATTACTAACAATTTAATTAATTAACATCTAACTCCTTGAGTAGTACCACTTAACCTTATCATCAAATCGGACCAAGTCCACCTGCAGGATTTAACATGATGAACCTTATGAGCTTCTCAAGGGGACATCATCAACCCGACTCACTAGGACACGGTTTCCTTCTATAATCAACGACACACCATGTAAATAATATTATTTCTCAACATACCGTGCCTATTGATTTAACTAATAAATCTCTCCCATTGGTAAATCAAAGAAATAAATATTAAATACATGTGCCCGTTATTATATCGGGATTAAGAGCATGTACTTCATAATAACTGAGGTCTGATTCAATTATAAAGTCAGTATAAATTGAATCACCTCTATGTCGGTCCTGCTCAATACACATAAAGTGCACTAGTGTAATTCTATGGTCAAGATAAATCAACACCAAATTACACTACAACCATCTCGATGGTTTGTCTAAATCCATCTCGGTTGTGAGCCTCTACTTATACTCTACAAGGAATTGATAACATGATCTTCTGTGCGACACCATACACCATGTTATTTATAATGTAAAGTATCAAACAATATGCACATACTAAATAAACATGCAAACAGTGATCTTGTGATGCTCTTTCAAAATGTAGATGTCTATATAAAAGAAAGGCTTTTAGTATACATGCCAACACAAGTATAGTGCAATAGTAGTAATAAAAAACAACAATACTGTTATATCAACAACGAAGGATTAAGAAAATTGGCGTGTTGTTGTCAGAGTAGCTTTTTGACATCGTCAAAAGATCTTTACACAACACACAGGAGCAAAGATTGTAGAGCATTGATATCCTGAGTCTCTCGTCAAACACCCTTATAAAGGGTATCTTGGGCGCTCATATAGCATCCCGGGCGCCCCTATAGCTGTGACTCAGCCACTGATTGATGGAGGCTCGGTCTGAATCTTATCTGCACTCGGGGTGCCTGTATGCAATCGGGCACCTATGTTGGTGACGTGAATCATCCACTCAGGGCGTGCCAACTCAGCAGAACCCTGGCTAGGTCGAGGCATCCTGGGCGCCTATATTAAATCTAGGTGCTCGAAATTTTAGGCGGCTCGGAATTACGGGCGCTTGGATCCTAGGCGCTGAACTCCTTCTAGACCCTTGGAGTTTTTCTTCCAGCCTCTAGTTTAGCTTTTCTACACCCACAAAGTTAGCACAGATAAAATAAAAGATGAATGCATGCTTTAATAGCTCGGGCTATCCAGTCCTGACTTTTAATTTTAGACCAAAACCCTAGGTTGGACTAACCCTTACTGTTCCCTCTTCTGGGGAACACGTCCTCACCTACTCCTCTCAAGAGTGATTACTTGTTGCCAACCCCGGTTGGACTTTTGCTCAGCCTCTGATGACTCCAGAACTTGCAATGTCCGATCCTCGACCCGTCTCGTTTCCTGCCCGTCATCTTCACCGGGTTAAGTCTTCTGCCAAATCGTTCAGATCAAGACTTCGGTACCCAACCCTCGGTCAAGACTTAGTGCCCAGCTTCACTCACCAAGTTTTCATGGCCAACCCTTGGTCAAGTTTTCGTTTTCCAATCTTGTAGATCAAGACTTAGTGCCTAGGTAGACTAACACATTCTTACACACTCAAGACAATGTTAGTGATATGAGAAAAGTGTCCTAAGACAATCGCCTTATGATTGTAATCATTTATTTTAATAAATGAATATTCACTATTTGAGTATACATGTTTATGTATTTGATTGAGATCTTAAACTCATTTACTGAATGCCTGCAATACAATTCATAGCATGAGAGAATTTGTGATGAATTCACAACTAGTGATTATCTCTACATGTGCAATTGTGAAGTATTGAAATTGTCCCTAGTCGATGAATTGATAAATACGGACACTATCAATTCTATTGAGACTAGCATGGGTTATTCTCTAATCAGCTGATTCTCACTGGCTGGTGACATTGGGATGTCCGGAGATAAACATGAATGCTAGTTAAAGGAACTAGTTCATTGGAGTGACTAGCTGTAAAACTTCATATGGTAGTCTATATAGAGATATGTCAATGAAGTTCTTACTGCAGCTTAAGTGCGATGTTCCTTTGACTTGCGGTGTTCAAGTCATCTTGGTCATGGAGACTTATACTTTAACATCTTAAGCAAGCATCTCCAAGGAGGTGTGGACCCAGGATGATTGGGTATAAGCCGAAGTGTCCGAAGATGTTTGAACAGCCTATAAAGAATTCACCACTCCTTGCGAGGAGATGTATACCCAAGGCCTATCATCGGATTGTTACTCGAAGCCTCTGGCCAGAGCATGACATGTTTAGAGTATGAATCTCTTAAATACATGAGAGTAATTAGAATCCGTAGGACGAGAAAATGTTACTCGGGCTAGGTGTGACGTAGTCAGCCTAGTGGGGACTGACACACATAGACCATGTCATGAACCAAGTGGGTATAAGATGGTGAAGGGAATGGGGCACAATTCATTAAAGCTGCTGAAGGCTTTCAAAATAGTTTCTAAGGTCAACCGTTGATCTTTCGATTAATTGGGGATCATGATGTACTACTAGGTGTCACTCATGATCGTTCTATAATTGGTTAATTATAGACGGCCAACATAAATCGAAAGCCTATTTAGTCACACGCACTACGAGTAATCTGAGGGATTTAAAACGAGTTGAAAATTAGATTTTCCAATCAAGAGAGATTAGGTTTGGTTTAGCCAAACGATAAGTCGAATCTGAAGTTTTCAGAGACGCATCGGAAGCATAAAATGGCTAAGTCTTTTGAAGACTTAATAGATGAATTAAATGAGTTTAATTCATTGGGGCGTGGCTTGGATGGGCCGGCCAAAGAGGGTCTCCACCCTCTTTGCTTGGCCGGCCACAACAAAGGGAGAAAACCAAGTTTTTGGTTCAATTTATAAAATAAACCAATTGTGTGGTTTGTTTTATAAAATTATGGATGATATAAATTTTTATATAATAAACCAAGGTTTGATTTATTTTTCATGGAAATTAAAATGAACCATAGATTGGTTTATTTTATTTTATAAAATCAATCATGGATTGATTTACCATGATAAGAAAATTTATTCCATAAGAAAAAAGGAGACTTGGTCGGTTTTTATCATGAATTAAAATATGATAAAACTGTTGGTGAGAGCCCTAGAGCCGATCATGTGATGATTGTATGGACTAATTTGTATCATATTCCTATGTATAAATAAAGGCATGTTTTATGGTTATTATACTTACGTGTATTTGTGCCAAATAGCTAAGTATAATAATGTCCTTGAGTAGAAGGTTCTTATCTATATCAATCGATTGGTTGAATCGATAGTGAGATGATATAGAGAACACTACTCTAAATTATTCCTAGTCGAGTATTAACATTCAGGGACAATGTTAATACGTAGAGACTAGCATGTAGGTCAACATGATGACTTGATCTCATAAGTCATGGATATAGAGATATCAAGTTGACACATGGGTATGCATTAGAGAATGTATATTGAATGACCCGCCATGAGAAAGTATCATGGATCGTTATATGAGTGTCATATACTTTCTCATGTGGCTATTAGTATGACTATTAGTCCTTGGACCTGAAGTCACCATGGATTCCTACATAAGGAGTTACATACTTTAGCTTCGTCAAACGTCACTCGTAAATGGGTGGACTATAAAGGCGATTACTGGGTATGTAACAAATTATGGAGAGGGATATGAGTGATGTAGATGGGATCTATCCCTCCTATATGACGGGAGCGATATCGTATTCTTGATAGAGTGAGACCACAAAGTGCATGGCCATGCCCAAATGAGTCAATATGAGATATTGAACTCATTTGATAAGTGTGAGTCTACTTGGAGTTCAAGATATAGGTTGATTCGAGGATGACACGGTCTATGCCTCAATTGAATCAATCTAGATATCAAGGATAAAGGGACATTATCATATATTGTGAGAGTCACAATTATTAGTCACAAGGTGATGTTGGATCTCAACATTCTTGTAACTTGGGTAGCAATGATGTGTTGCTAGATACCGCTCATTGCTTATGTCTCTAAAAGTGTTTGGAGACATTGCCAACGTTACAAGAACCTATAGGGTCACACACAAAAGGACATTATATTTGGAGATGAGTTCTTTTAGTTAAGAACAAATGAGCATTGGATGACCAAGACTTGGGTTAGACTCAAGTTGTATTTGGATTAAACTCAAATTGGATTTGAGTTACACTCAAATTAAGCCATATGGCTGGATAAACCCTGGATTAATCTAACCACATGCAACCACACTTGAGTTGGACTCAAGTTGTATCTACTTGAGTCCAACTCAAGTTGAACTTGGATTAATCTAACCACATGCAAGCTGGACTCAAGTTACATGTACTTGAGTTAGACTCAAGTTGAACTTGAATTTAGCTAGACACATGCAAGCATGCATGATGTAAACGGCAAGAATTAATGGTGATTAATTAATTAATTAATCTTGCATTAATTGGGGACGTGGTTATGGCAAGAATTAATGATGATTAATTGGTGAATTAATCATGCATTAATTGGGGGCTATTTGTGTTCGCGGTGGTTGCGTGGAGACAAATGAAAGAGGGGAGGAACGCCTCTTGTGCGAGAAGTTTCTTTTGGGTGTGCTTTCCTCTTCCTTTTTGCTCTTTCCTCTCACAAAGAGTTGTGATACGGTTGCTAGCACAACCGATTCTTCAAGGTGTTTTTGTCTGTGTGGATACTTCTAGAGGAGTATCTATTTTGATACTCTACGAGATCCGGCATCATTTGGACGAGCGGGAAAGCGAAGGGCTACGCTACAAAGGTAACTACCCTATCATGTAGATCTAGTGTAGATCTAGTAATTAAACTTGTACTCGTATTATATTTTATAAGTTCGCACGGATCCGTGGCCGAAATTCTGGGGTTTCCGCAACGCAAAAAGCGGTTTTTGCGGCCTAGAATCTCTAACAGTGGTATCAGAGCCACGTGCGAACCGTGTACAAGATCACGGATCGGCAGCAGCAACAGATCCGTGACTGATAAGGAGAGATAGATAATTTGGAATTATGTATGGATTTGTGATGATCATGGCCCAATAAAACCCAATATGATTGGAATGTGTTGTAATTCATAATGCGGCCTGCGTGCCGTTTTTGTGGTTGTGCGTGTTGTATAGTGTATGCAACCTGCGCGTTGGCTTCTTTTATTTTATTTCTGTATTTTCTTATTTTTGTAATATGCGCTACAAAGACGGTGGGCGGTCTATCCGAAGAAGGAGTTATGGAGGGAGCCGACGACACGTGGCGGTCAAAGGAGAAGCTTGGAGAAGCGAAACCCTAGGTTGACCGTCCGATCTTCTCATTGGCTTGAGAAGATCGTAGTAGGGCCATGATCCAATCACAAATTAAATTATTTTATTATTTGCTTGTATGTGATGCATGCTAGAGTAAAATAATTAGAGCCTTGTGTATATGATACACCCTCTCTCTTGCGATTAGATTCGATCTAATTCAAATCAACTCATTCTCGAAATGCCTAACAAGCGATGATACCCATCACTACCTCGATCACATGTTGCTGTTGAATCTGCCAAAGCAGAGCAGCACATATTATCTTGGTAGGGTGCGGAGGGACAACCTTGGTCCCGCCTATCAAAGCTTGGGTGAGAACAAACTCAATCAGATTGAGTGAAACTAGTTAACTCGGTCGGATCGAGTCCAACTATAGGCATATTCCAATCGTTGGAAAGGTAGGATAAAAATCGCATTTATATTAAAACTTGGGCGATTTAGCCAAAGCTAACTCAAGTTTTTCTTTAAATGTAAATTTTAATCCTATAAACAAGAGTTGCATAGAGATGTAATCGGTAAATTGTTACCTACCGATCGTACTAAGTCTTGGGCGATTTAGCCAAAGCTAACTCAAGGCTTAGTATGATGTGGATCTTGTCCCACTATATTATAGTTAAATTAGATAGAATCTTGTAGTGTGGTTTGACCACATCTATGACTTGATTCTACAAAATTTCTATAATTTAGTGGGAGAATCGTTTAATTAAAGGCCTAATTAAATGATAGTTGGAATGTGATAATTTATTTTCTGCATTTCTATATATTGTAGATCGCCATGACATCGAATACAAACACTCTCTCTCTGCGTTCTGTCCTTGAGAAGGATAAGCTCAACGGAGCAAACTTCCTGGACTGGTACAGGAACTTGAGAATAGTTCTCAAGCAAGAACGTAAACTGTACGTTCTGGAGCAGTCTATTCCCGAGGCACCTCCTGCCAATGCCATGCGAGCTGACCGTGATGCTCACAAGAAGCATCAAGATGACGCATTAGATGTGTCATGCCTTATGCTCGCAACCATGAACTCTGAGCTTCAGAAGCAACATGAGTTAATGGATGCTTTCGATATGGTTGAGCATCTGCGTCAACTGTATCAAGGACAAGCAAGGCACAAGAGATTTGAGATCTCTAAGGCACTGTTTCAGTGCAAGATGCAAGAAGGGACTCCCGTAGGTCCCTATGTACTCAAGATGATTGGGTACATAGAGAATCTACAGAGATTGGGATTCCCACTGGGCCAAGAGCTGGCCACAGACTTGATCTTGCAGTCCCTACCCGAAAGTTATAGTCAATTTGTCATGAACTGGAACATGAACGAAATTGACAAGCCCCTGCCTGAGATGCTCAGCATGTTGAGAACTGCTGAGCTCAATCTTAAGAAGGCCAAGCCCATTTTGATGGTGCAGAAGGACAAAGGTAAGGGCAAGCCCAAAGGCAAGGGAAAGTCTCAAGCCAAGGGCAAGGGCAAGGGCAAAGCACTGAAACCCAAAGGAGGGGTTGCCAAGGATGCTACCTGCTTCCACTGCGGTGAGACCGGACACTGGAAGCGGAACTGCAAGAAATACATGGAAGATCTCCAGAAGAAGAGAAGTCAGACTTCTACTTCAGGTATTCATGTTATAGAAGTCAATTTGTCTATTTCTACATCATGGGTATTAGATACCGGATGTGCTTCTCACATTTGTACTAATGTGCAGGCGCTGAGAAATAGCAGGGCATTGACAAAGGGCGAGGTGGACCTACGAGTTGGCAATGGAGCAAGAGTTGCTGCTGTTGCTACAGGAGTTTATATGCTATCTCTGCCCTCTGGGCTTGTACTAGAGTTAGATGATTGTTATTATGTGCCTGCTCTGACTAAGAACATAGTTTCTGTTTCTTGTTTAGACAAGAAAGGATTTTCGTTTATAATAAAGAACAAATGTTGTTCAGTTTATTTAAATGAAATATTCTATTGTAGTGCACCTCTGATGAACGGACTCTATCTTCTAGACTTAGAAAACCCTATCTATAACATAAATACCAAAAGGCTCAAGTCTAATGACTTGAACCAAACCTATATCTGGCACTGTCGCTTAGGCCATATAAATGAGAGTCGCCTATCCCAGCTCCATAGAGATGGTTTGCTGGACTCATTTGATTTTGAATCATTTGAGACATGCGAGTCTTGCCTTCTTGGCAAGATGACCAAGACTCCATTTAGTGGACACAGCGAAAGAGCAACCGATTTGTTAGGTCTTATACATAGCGATGTATGTGGCCCTTTCAATGTTGCTGCCAGAGGCGGTTATAGGTACTTCATTACATTTACTGATGATTTCAGTAGATATGGTTATGTGTACTTGATGACACATAAGTCAGAATCCTTTGAAAAGTTCAAAGAATTCAAGAATGAAGTACAAAACCAGGCTTGGCAAGAGTATTAAAATACTTCGATCAGATCGAGGTGGAGAATACCTCAGCCATGAGTTCGGTGACTATCTAGCTGAGTGTGGGATTCTATCCCAACTCACTCCTCCTGGAACACCACAATGGAATGGTGTGTCCGAAAGGAGGAATCGTACCCTATTAGATATGGTGTGATCCATGATGAGTCACACAGATCTTCCTATATCCTTTTGGGGATATGCTCTGGACACGGCAGCCTTCACTCTTAACCGTGTTCCATCAAAGGTTGTAGTAAAGACACCATATCAGATATGGACTGGGAAGAGTCCCCAGATGTCTTTTATGAGGATTTGGGGTTGTGAGGCTTACGTTCGACGTCAAGTCTCAGACAAACTGGGACCCAAATCTGATAAGTGCTATTTTGTAGGATATCCCAAGGAAACGAAGGGATATTACTTCTACATTCCCAGTCAGCACAAAGTGTTTGTGGCGAAGACTGGGGTTTTTCTAGAAAGGGACTTTGTTTCTAGAAAAACTAGTGGGAGTAAGTTCGATCTTGAAGAAGTTCAAGATATGGATCCTAGCACTAAGGCCTTGATGGAGGTTGAACAAGAACCACAAAGTGTTGAGGATGATGATGTTGTTACACAAGGTGTTGTGGAACAACAACCTGTTCAAGTAGACCAACCTCTTCGCAGGTCTGGTAGGATACGTCATCAACCTGAGAGATACTCATTTCTCTTGTCTGATGACAATGAGGTTATGTTCATTGAGAATGAGCCTACCACCTATCAGGAAGCTGTGATGAGCCCAGATTCTGAGAAATGGCTAGAAGCCATGAGATCCGAGATGGAGTCCATATACACCAACCAAGTTTGGACTTTGGTTGATCCACCTGAAGGGGTAAAACCCATTGGGTGTAAGTGGGTCTTTAAGAGAAAGACTGACATGGATGGACATACGCATACCTATAAGGGTAGACTGGTAGCTAAGGGTTTCAAGCAGATTCATGGTATTGACTATGATGAAACTTTTTCTCCAGTTGCTATGTTCAAGTCTATTCGGATCATGCTTGCTATTGCAGCATACCACGATTATGAAATCTGGCAAATGGATGTCAAAACCGCGTTCCTGAATGGGAACCTACTCGAGGATGTGTACATGACACAACCTGAGGGTTTTGTAGATCCAAAGCATACTAGTAAAGTATGCAAGCTGCATAGGTCCATTTATGGACTAAAGCAAGCTTCTCGGAGCTGGAATCTTAGATTCGATGATGCGATCAAACAGTTTGGTTTCATCAAGAATGAAGATGAACCTTGTGTCTACAAGAGGGTTGAGGGAACTACAGTTGTCTTCCTCATATTGTATGTGGATGACATACTACTCATTGGGAATGATATCCCTATACTCCAGTCTGTCAAGACTTGGTTAGGGAATTGCTTCTCAATGTAGTACTTAGGTGAAGCAGCCTGTATTCTAGGCATCAAGATCTATAGAGATAGATCTAAGAGATTGCTTGGTCTTAGTCAGAGTACATACATTGACAAGGTATTACTTCGGTTTGCCATGCAGAATTCCAAGAAGGGATTTCTGCCTATGTCACATGGTGTGAGTCTTTCGAAGACTCAAAGTCCCTCTTCTAGAGAGGAGAGAGACCGCATGCATCAGATCCCTTATGCTTCGGCCATAGGATCTATCATGTACGCCATGCTATGTACTCGTCCTGATGTCTCGTATGCTTTGAGCATGACGAGCAGATACCAGTCAGATCCAGGTGAGCGTCACTGGATAGCGGTCAAGAATATTCTTAAGTACTTGAGAAGGACTAAAGAATATTTCTTGATATTTGGAGGCTCAGAGGAGCTATCTGTAAAGGGTTACAGTGATGCCAGCTTCCAAACCGACCAGGATGATTATCGGTCGCAGTCAGGGTTCATGTTTTGTCTGAATGGCGGCGCTGTGAGCTGGAAGAGTTCGAAGCAGGACACAGTTGCTGATTCTACAACAGAGGCTGAGTATATTGCTGCATCAGAGGCAGCAAAGGAGGCAGTTTGGATCCGCAAGTTCGTTGCAGAGCTTGGGGTGGTTCCTAGCATTGCAGATCCCATAGAGCTCTATTGTGACAATAATGGAGCTATTGCGCAGGCTAAGGAACCTCGCTCACACCAGCGGACCAAACATATACTACGGCGCTTCCATCTCATTCGAGAGATCATCGATAGAGGAGATGTGAAGATATGCAGAGTACCCACAGAGGCGAATGTCGCAGATCCCCTGACCAAGGCTTTGGCACAGACAAAGCATGATGGTCACACTAGATCATTGGGTATTAGATACTACAGTGATTGGCACTAGTGCTAGTGGGAGATTGTTGGTGAGAGCCCTAGAGCCGATCATGTGATGATTGTATGGACTAATTTGTATCATATTCCTATGTATAAATAAAGGCATGTTTTATGGTTATTATACTTACGTGTATTTGTGCCAAATAGCTAAGTATAATAATGTCCTTGAGTAGAAGGTTCTTATCTATATCAATCGATTGGTTGAATCGATAGTGAGATGATATAGAGAACACTACTCTAAATTATTCCTAGTCGAGTATTAACATTCAGGGACAATGTTAATACGTAGAGACTAGCATGTAGGTCAACATGATGACTTGATCTCATAAGTCATGGATATAGAGATATCAAGTTGACACATGGGTATGCATTAGAGAATGTATATTGAATGACCCGCCATGAGAAAGTATCATGGATCGTTATATGAGTGTCATATACTTTCTCATGTGGCTATTAGTATGACTATTAGTCCTTGGACCTAAAGTCACCATGGATTCCTACATAAGGAGTTACATACTTTAGCTTCGTCAAACGTCACTCGTAAATGGGTGGACTATAAAGGTGATTACTGGGTATGTAACAAATTATGGAGAGGGATATGAGTGATGTAGATGGGATCTATCCCTCCTATATGACGGGAGCGATATCGTATTCTTGATAGAGTGAGACCACAAAGTGCATGGCCATGCCCAAATGAGTCAATATGAGATATTGAACTCATTTGATAAGTGTGAGTCTACTTGGAGTTCAAGATATAGGTTGATTCGAGGATGACACGGTCTATGCCTCAATTGAATCAATCTAGATATCAAGGATAAAGGGACATTATCATATATTGTGAGAGTCACAATTATTAGTCACAAGGTGATGTTGGATCTCAACATTCTTGTAACTTGGGTAGCAATGATGTGTTGCTAGATACCGCTCATTGCTTATGTCTCTAAAAGTGTTTGGAGACATTGCCAACGTTACAAGAACCTATAGGGTCACACACAAAAGGATATTATATTTGGAGATGAGTTCTTTTAGTTAAGAACAAATGAGCATTGGATGACCAAGACTTGGGTTAGACTCAAGTTGTATTTGGATTAAACTCAAATTGGATTTGAGTTACACTCAAATTAAGCCATATGGCTGGATAAACCCTGGATTAATCTAACCACATGCAACCACACTTGAGTTGGACTCAAGTTGTATCTACTTGAGTTAGACTCAAGTTGAACTTGGATTAATCTAACCACATGCAAGCTGGACTCAAGTTACATGTACTTGAGTTAGACTCAAGTTGAACTTGAATTTAGCTAGACACATGCAAGCATGCATGATGTAAACGGCAAGAATTAATGGTGATTAATTAATTAATTAATCTTGCATTAATTGGGGACGTGGTTATGGCAAGAATTAATGATGATTAATTGGTGAATTAATCATGCATTAATTGGGGGCTATTTGTGTTCGCGGTGGTTGCGTGGAGACAAATGAAAGAGGGGAGGAACGCCTCTTGTGCGAGAAGTTTCTTTTTGGGTGTGCTTTCCTCTTCCTTTTTGCTCTTTCCTCTCACAAAGAGTTGTGATACGGTTGCTAGCACAACCGATTCTTCAAGGTGTTTTTGTCTGTGTGGATACTTCTAAAGGAGTATCTATTTTGATACTCTATGAGATCCGGCATCATTTGGACGAGCGGGAAAGCGAAGGGCTACGCTACAAAGGTAACTACCCTATCATGTAGATCTAGTGTAGATCTAGTAATTAAACTTGTACTCGTATTATATTTTATAAGTTCGCACGGATCCGTGGCCGAAATTCTGGGGTTTCCGCAACGCAAAAAGCGGTTTTTGCGGCCTAGAATCTCTAACAAAAACTTGGCATGATGGAATAAGTCATAGAAAATTTATTCCATAAGAAAAAAGAGACTTGGCGGTTGAGAGGCCACTATATAAAGGACCCAAGGCAAGGCTTAGAAATCAATCGAAGTATTCTTGCCTGGGCTCTCTCCCTCTCCTCCCTTCTTTCTCTTGGCCGGCCACAAGGCTCTTCTCCCTTCTTATTGTCGTGATCACAAGGAGAAGCACCGAGGTGACAAAGTTCTTCCGTTGGGACGATCTTCCTCTCCGGCCATTATCACCTTGGGATTGGGCGCAAGTCATCTTCCTCCTTCTCGCCGGAATTGTGATTCCGGCCAACCTTGGTAGTGAGTTTTTCCGATGTGATTACTTCTCTCTTGGTTTTCTTGTCGCGTTCTCGGAGAATCTAGTAGTTCTCGAGAACACAAAACTCGTGGCTTTGCGAAGTCATCCCGAAGATACTCGGCGTGGACACGAATAGAGGCGAAGCTTCCGAGGGACGCTTACGGTTGGATCTCGTCCCTTCCTTCGAGTTACGCGAGGTAATACGTAAATTAGTTTACGTTTCTGCAAAATTTTAAATATATGATCATGTCTACACAAGATAAAGTTGCATGCTTAGTTGTGTGGTTAAATAATTTGAGAAATTATTTATGCTAAACCTTCCGCTGCACGTAATTAATTTTAAAATTACGAACCCGCATCCATGTCAACATGCACTCGGTCCCAACAGTGGTATCAAAGCCGGTTAGTGTTCGACATAATCATATAATTGTTTTTGCGGAAAACTTTGTCATGATCTCAATTTTGGAAAATTTTCCAATTATGGAAACTTTCCAATTATGGTAAATTTCCGATTTAGGAATTTCAAGGTTTGGAAATCCTCATGAAATTTTGCAAACTTTTGAAATACCTCTGTTTCTGAAATTTTATGATAATTGTGAAAATATTTCTTTTTTGAAAACTTTCTAATTTTGGAAATTTCATATTTTGGAAATTTTCCTATTTTGGAAATTTTCCAATTTTGGAAATACGTAAGTTTTCTTTGTACCAGAAACTTACAATTATTCTGAAAACCTTTTATTTTTGGAAACTTTCCATTTATGGAAAGCTCGCAATTTTGGGCACTTTCTTTCAAGAAAGTCTAGACAAATTATGGGAATATTAATTGGCATTTAAATTCATAATTGAAAATTAAATTATTTACAAAATTCTTTATTTTGGATTGAGCCTCGGGGAGCCGTCCAATTTAAAGTTAGTTGTTATAATTAAATTTCCTAAATTTAATTTAAACTGTCAAATGTTTAATTTAGATTGAGCCTCGGGGAGCCGTCCAAATTATATTATCAATAAATTCTTATTTTGGATTGAGCCTCGGGGAGCCGTCCAAATTAAGTTATTGATATTAATTTTTCATAAATAAAATATGTGATCAAATATTGGAAATTTTGAGGTGATTCTCAAACGATAATTTCCTTATTTGATTTATGAGGTGATGCTCTTACATATTATTGTCTCCAAAATTAATTAGGAAAATTGTTTCCTATAGAGTATATTTTCGTAAATAAGATTTTCATGAAAATCTTATGTGGTTGAATTAAGGGAATCTGTCTCTTAATTTAATAAGATTTGATTTAGAGAAATCAAAGTCTTAAACATATTATTTCCGAAATTGATTATGATAATTTAGGAAATTATTTCCCAAAACAATTCCTTGAATAAAGTAGGAAATTAGAATTAGAAAATCCGATTCCTAATTCAATTAATGAGACTTGATAAATTAAGTCACATACATACTTTATTAAGGAAATCGTTAGTACATGACATAATTATATGTCATGAATGTGCTTAAAAGAAAAAGATGAGACCCAAAACCCCTTACAAAATATTAAGGACAACACCTTCCGTTAATATGGTTAGAACCGGAGTTTTGTTTCTCGTTTGGGTTGATGGACACATCTAT
Source organism: Boesenbergia rotunda (assembly GCA_024364735.1). Classification (NCBI taxonomy): domain Eukaryota; kingdom Viridiplantae; phylum Streptophyta; class Magnoliopsida; order Zingiberales; family Zingiberaceae; genus Boesenbergia; species Boesenbergia rotunda. Next base: position 105,533 of record JAGFNQ010005989.1, read on the forward strand.
GCCCGGCTTGAACCTCAACATGTTCAAACCATGGAATTAGTTTATGATTAATATAGTTGGAGTCAGAGGTCAATCCTTAGTTTTGGTTGTTGGACACATCCAAGCCTGACTAAACAGTTGAATGAGCTCCAACCATATTAAAACTATTTCTTGATTAATGGGTCAGCCTTAAGCTTGGAGCATCGATTTGTTGTGCCACGGCCAAGGTCGATGTAAAGAGAGGTGCAGTTGGGTGCTATGTATATTGTTGCATACTTGTTAATGATTTAACAGCCCAATGATATATGCAAACATTCAATTAGTTGATAGCATAATGTGATAGTTACATATGTGTAATATGTAATCGGTATAATTACCTACCTTCATAGCTAAGAATAACTTGATGGACTCCAGCCATGGTTGTTCTTATCTATGGTTGGATATCAACCTATTTGGAGATGTTCCTACGATCTCCCGAATTGATAAAAAGGGTTATTCAATTCGAAAAATAAATATGATTTAATTAATGTATATTGATGCATTCTTTATCATTCTCATCACATAACCTCAATTTGTATTTCTAGGATAATCACCTGATCATGTCTTCTTTGAATTTGCGTTCCATTTTGGACACCAATAAGTTAACTAAGGCCAAAAGGATTGAAAAGGCACCAAAAGGCACTTGCCATCACTACGGCAAGGAGGGCCACTGGCGAAGAAACTGCAAGGTTTATCTTGAGTCCTTGAAGAAGAAGGCATCTGATGCCCCATCTTCTTCAGGCATCTTCGTTATTGAATGTCACTCTATTTCCTCATACACCTGGGTACTTGATACTGGGTGTAGCTCACATATATGTAATGACATACACGGGCTAAGGAATAGAAGAAGACTCGTCAAGGGAGAAGTGAATTTGTGAGTTGGAAATGGAGCAAAAATTGCTGCTATTGCCATCGAAACATATTTGCTAAAGCTCCCTACTGGACTTGTCTTAGAATTGGATAATTGTTATTTTGTTCCTTCGTTAATAAAGAACATTGTATCTATTTCATGCTTGAATGAAAAGGGTTACCATTTAACTTTTAGTAACAATTACTGTTACATAACTTTAAATGGTGTTCTTTATGGGACCGAAACTTTATGCAATGGTATCTACACGTTAGATTTATCTGGTGACGTTTTCAATATCGAAGTTAGCAACAAACGTGCTCAAATAGATAATCAAATAGACTCCTATACGTGGCATTGTCGTCGTGGCCATGTAAGCAAGAAACGCATGACCAAATTACACCGATATGGAATTCTGGAATCATTTGAACCTGGTTCATTTGATACATGCGAATCATGCTTAAAAGGCAAGATGACCAAATTACCCTTTTCCGAAAAAGGTAAACCAGTGGGAGAATTGCTTGGTCTAATACATACTGATGTATGTGGACCAATGTCAACTCTTGCACAAGGAGGCTATAGCTACTTCATTACCTTTATCGATGATCACTCACGATTCGGGTATGTGTTCTTAATGAAACACAAATCTGAAGCTTTTGAGAAATTCAAAGAGTTCAGAAGTGAAGTAGAGAAACAGCTTGGCAAAAGTATTAAGATACTTCTGTTGGAACCCGGATGGCTAGAGAGGGGGGGTGAATATAGCCAATCACTTGGACTTAGACACTAATCGAATTTCTGCTCTCAGAGTTGTTAGTAGCACAGCGGAATGCAAGAACAGAGTATGCAGAAATTTAGAAAACAAAAGCAAAACAACACCACTAGCAAGATCGCTAACAAGGAGGGTTTACAAGGTTCGGGGATAACTTGCTCCTACTCCTTGGCGTGCCCTTAAGGTGGGCGATCCCTTGATCGTTGGCAGATCAAGCCCCGGTTATCACCGGATAGAAAGCAACCTCCTTCTCGGTGGAGAAACCTCTCCAAAGCGTTTCAATCACAGATTTAAGTTTAAGCACAAAGAAACAACAAGAAGGATCTTACTCAAGCACTTAGCAAAGACAAGAACACAGCAAGCTTTCCTGAGCTCCACCCAGCGGCGATCTCACGCAAGAAACCCTTCCTCGTGTCTTCCCGCTGTCGGACTCCAAGCCTCTTGTTCTCTCCTTCAAGAGCTCAAGTAATGAATGATTGCTTCTCAGATTCTATTGCTTGCCCAAGATGATGACCTTCAGAACGTGCAAGCTAGATGTGGAGAACACAAGGCGCAACAAGAACTCAGTTCGCGGACTCTGCTTCATCGAAGCCTTCTTCCGCCCTTTTGTTTCTCCACTCAGCACCAGGTGACAGCATCTCCTGCAGCCTCCAGCTGCTTCCCTGCCAATGCCAGCTACCACTGAGCCCTCCCTGGACTTCCTGAGCTCCCCTCAGCCAAGTTCCAGTCAGCAGCTCTAGTCTGCAGCTCCGGTCGTTGCAACCTGAGATGGAAAACGGACAAACCTGCTCCAAGGAAAGCCTCCATTGACTTCTCCTTGAGTGTTTGAATCCTCCCCTATCACCTACAGCTTAATCAGGGTGTTAGAGTAGCATATCAAACAGCATATCATATATCAAATGTTAAGCGCAGAGAATCGGATACGTTCAGATGCGATCAGAGCGTCTGACAATGCATTTTGAATTAAAATGATCGGTCACCGGACCGATCAAAGCGCCTCCTGATCGGTCACCAGACCAATCAGGCTGGGTCCAGACCGATCAGGCTCCGTCCTGATCGGTCTCCAACGCTCAATTAGAAATCGCGACTTCTTTGGAACTCTCCTGGATCGATCACCAGATCGATCCCAGGTTGTGGATCGATCACCCGACCGATCCACCCTTTTATCGGGCGATTTTTGAGCTTCGCAGTCCAGACCTCCTGATCGATCACTGGACCGATCAGGAAACCTCCTGATGGGTCACCAGACCGATCAGGTCGTGACCAGACCGATCAGGCTCCGTCCTGATTGATCATAGAGAGGAACCTGCGACGCTGGATCGTTCTCCAGAACGATCTGCACAGTGATCCTGATCGGTCACCAGACCAATCAGGAGCAGATCAGCAAGGGAACTCAACCTCACTGTTTGCTCCCTGATCGGTCACCAGACCGATCAGGAGCCAAGCAATGGGTGAAACGCATACTCCCTGATCGGTCACCAGATCGATCAGGAGCAGTACAGTAAGTTCCCAACCTCACTGTGTGCTCCCTGATCGGTCACCAGACCGATCAGTCATCGCTCGATCGGTCACCAGACCGATCCACGAAGGAACACCGTGCCAACTCCCTGATCGGTCACCAGACCGATCCGGGGGCTCCAACCTAGCCCTCCAAGCTAGGGTATCATCCACCTTAGCCCTCCAAGCTAAGGATTTTTCACCTAACCCTCCAAGTTGGAAATTTACACCTAACCCTCCAAATTAGGACTTTTCACCTAGCCCTCCAAGCTAGGACTTTTCACCTAACTCTTCCAGATTAGGACTTTCCAAACCTAGCCCTCCAAGCTAGGACCTGTCCCTCCATGCCAGGACTTTTTCACCTAATTCTCCAAGATGGGAATTTGCACCTAACCCTCCAAGTTAGGACTTTTCACCTAGCCCTCCAAGCTAGGACTTTTCACCCACCTCTTCCGAATTAAGACTTTTCACACACCTAGCCCTCCAAGCTAGGATTTTCAACACCTAACCCTCCAGGTTAGGATTTTCCAACACCTAGCCCTCCAAGCTAGGATTTTCCATACCATGCCTGATCCCCGATCAGGACTTAATCATAATCAATAATTATCCACCTAAACTAAAATCGGTGTCAACACCAAAACAACAATCAGGGCCAGACTACATCAACAACTTCGATCCGATCGGGGTGGTGAATACTTAAGTCAAGAGTTTCAAGATTATCTTAGGGACAATGGGATATTGTCTCAATGGACTCCGTCATATACACCACAGCATAATGGTGTATCTGAGAGGCGTAACCGAACCTTGATGGACTGTAACGACCCGAAAAATTTTCTCAATATTTCCTTTAAAATATTGATCATGTCTAGATAGTGTTCGAGGAACCTAGAGATACTAGTATGAAGTTTAGCCTAGTTTTAGCATGGTTTTCCTATTTAAATTGAGAAGTTAAGTACTAATGAGCCTTATATGGGCTCCAAAAATGGGTTTTAATTAGGTAGAATTTAATATAAATCTAAAAGGATTTTAATTAGGAATATTAGCATGATTATGGGTGAGTTTTAGGGAATTTTCTGAAAATAAAAAGAAAATAAAAAAAATAATAATAAAGTACATGCACCAAGGATTGAACCTTGGACCTAGTCTACCATCATGCATGTGCTAACCAATTCACCTAGCAAGGGAGTGCTATGAGGGAATGAAGTGGATTTTAGTTAAGGCTTAGGAAAATGAAGAGTCATCAAGAGAAGAGACACCATGACTCTTCACTTATCCTCCTTAATGTAGTATAAAGGAATGAGGGAGGTGGCATGAGAGTTACTTTTCTTCCTTCATCTACAAGCCACTCTTCTTCCTCCTCCTTCCTCCCTCTAGCCGAAACCCACAAGTGGGGTTTTCCCTTGGAAAAGCTCCACAAGAAGGCCTCATCTTCAAGATCTAAAGGTTTCACAAGGCTACAAGGGCTAGGGGTGACCTAAGGTCTAAGGAGTTCTTTTGGTTCTCTATATTCAAGGTGAAAAATCAAGAAACCCCAAGGTAAGACTCCCTCACCTGTGGTATGATAGTTCCCCTTGATGTTTATCATATTATGAAGTTTCGTTTAGGTTTTATGTTGAGAAAAACCCATGATCTTGGCCCTTGAACTTTCGGCCACCATGTGTTTGGGTTCAAAAATGATGTTAAAAATATCTCTCATGTTTTCTAATGTATTCTCATGATGAATATAGAATAGAAGATAATTTTGGGAAATTTGTAGGGTACCCTAAGACCCTTTAGGGTTTGGGACCTTCACCATGATTCCATGGTTAGGGTTGGACCTAACCCTTCAAGTATGTATCTTGTGTATCTTCATGATACAAGAGAGGTTGAGGGTGATTTATGTGAATTTTCACAAGGCTTTATAACCCTAAAGGTTTCGGCCAAGAAGGGTTCTAGGGCAAGAAGTTAAGGTTTTCTTCAAGTATGGATTCCAAAGGCCCCTATGGTATGGTATGGTTGGGGTTTAATGTTTGATTGGGAATTTTATGGAATTTTTCCATGCACCCATGGCCTTGTAAGGTTTTGGCCAACCCTAAGAAGTAGGGCTAAAGGTTAGGGTTAACCCTAATCATGAGCTCTAATGGCTTCCTATGGCCTTATAGGTAATGTATGGTTGTTTCTTTACCTTATGCTACCTTACATGTTATTTGAATGATGAAACCCTTCCTTGCAAGTTTTGGCCAAGCAATATAAATAGGGTTTAGGTGGAGTTAGGGTTTGAAGGATGATGGTTTATGGCTCATTATGATGTATATATATAGGTTCAAGCATGTGGTAGAAATTATGTTACCTATAACCCTAACCTTAGGTACTATGTTACATGTTTGTATGTTCATGTTAGATGTCATGCTTAGTAGGGTTTATTCATGAATGTCTTATGTTCTATGTCATGCGCTTAGATAGTATGTAACAGGCTTATAGAAGTCCCACCTATGCATGCTTGTGATAGATACTATACTTATGTATGAAATGCAATACTTACCTTATGTATCATGATCATGCAAGCTCTATGGAATAGGATGATGGTCTAAGTAGACATGTCATGTTTAATGAATATAATGCAATGCTTACCTTATATGCCATGATCATGCAAGCACTATGAACAAGAATGATATTTTAGGTAAGCATGCCATGTTTATGAATGAAGTTAATGCAAGCACTATGAACAAGAATGATGTTTTATGTAAGCATGCCATGTTTTATGAATGAAGATGCATGCCATGTTTATGGATGAAGATAATGCTCATGCCTTTAAGGCATCATAATGCTATGCATTAAATATGAACAATGAAAGGTCAAGTATGCTCCATGTCATGCTTCATGTAACAAAGCTATGCTATGTCTAAGTATGCTATGAATGTCTTATGAATGATGAAGCATGTAAAGTTATTTTACTTTATGAATGGGCTTGTACCGGACTGAAATATGGGTCCAAGGGATGGGCACCTTAAGAACGCCCCGGTTCTGGACTACCGACTATGCTGTCCACGGTTCTGGGACTACCGAAGCTGTCCAACAGGGATGGGCACCTTAAGAACGCCCCGGTTCTAGGACTACCGTAGCTGTCCTTACCCTAGTAGGTCGAGACTAGCTACCTCGTATTTACTTAGGGATGCGCGCATATGATGTATGTATGTGGTACAAGCCGGGGACCCTAATGATGTTATGATTATGTTTAAGTATTTAAAAGAAAGTATGATTTTAAATTAAGCATCCTTATGTCTATGCATTCAACCCATTCATTCATTCATGCTATGCATTATGCCATGATAGCGAATATTATGCTTATGTTTATGTTAAGAATATGCCCATGTGTTATGTTAAGAATTATGTCATGATAGCAAATGTATGCTCATGATTATGTTTATGTTCATGCTAGATTATGATGCCATGATTTTATTTATGTTCATGTTAAATTATGATGCCATGATTTTATTTATGTTCGTGCTAAATTATGATGCCATGATTTTATTTGTGTTCATGTTAAATTATGATGCCATGATTTTATTTATGTTCATGCTAAGAATGATCCCATGATTGTGTTTATGTTTATGATAAGAAGTATGCTATGATATATAGGATTGAAGCATTATGTTTATGTTTATGTGACGTATGGATTTTTGTGAGTAGGAAAGAGTCTTACTAAGCCTATGTGCTTATAGTCTTATTTTCCTCATACCGCAGATCAAGCGAGAGGGCAATAAGGAAGCAGCAGGAGGGGCAAGAATGTATGTGTGTGGTAGTGACTTGGCCAAGGAAATACATAATTACAAGTTTTATGCAAATTTTATGATGGTGTTGTCTAAATGAATGGATCCATTAAAGTATTATGCTAATGCTAGGATGTTCCCCGGAAGGAACGCGTTGCAGGGTCCGACTGTAACGTCTCGGCAAGGACCGCTACATCTCCAGAACCCGGGTGTAGTGCTAAATATGCAAGGGTTCGCGTTGCAGGGTCCGACTGTAACGTCTCGGCAAGGACCGCTACATCTCCATGAGAACTTGGGTGTAGTGTTAAATAGGCAAGAGTTCTCACACCATAGGTGGACTAAGAATAAACATTATAAGAAAAGTAATAGTCTCAGATTTGGAACATGGAATATAGGAACTCTCACTGGTAAAACAATGGAGGTAGTAGATACAATGATTAGGAGAAAAATTAGTATTTTGTGTGTGCAAGAGACAAAATGGGTAGGTGAGAAGGCAAAAATGATAGAGAACTCGGGTTTTAAGTTATGGTATACAGGAAAGAGTAAAACAAGAAATGGAGTGGGTATTTTTGTAGATAGTTCTTTAAAAGATGAAGTTGTTGGTGTAGTTAGAAAGGGGGATAGAATTATAGCTCTCAAGATAGTAGTGGCGAAAGAAGTTGTGAACGTAATTAGCATATATGCACCTCAAGTAGGATTAGATGAAGAAACTAAATCAAGATTTTGGAGCGATTTAGATGAGGTATTACAAAACATTCCGCCAAATGAAATGATTTTAATAGGAGGCGATCTAAATGGACATGTCGGAGCGAAAAATGAAGAATATGAGAGAGTACATGGGGGTTATGGGTTTGGAACAAGAAATGAAGAAGGAAAAACTATATTGGATTTTGCGATAGCATATGACCTTATACTAGCTAATACATTTTTTAAGAAAAAAGAAGAACACTTGATCATATTCAAAAGTGGGAATAATAAATCACAAATTGATTATTTTATGGTTAGGAAGAGAGATAGGAAGATTTGTAAAGATTGTAAGGTTATCCCTGGAGAAAGCTTAACTACCCAACATAGATTAGTAGTGTTAGATATACGCCTTAGTTATAATATTAATAGAGGAAAAATATACACGACTCCTAGAATTAAGTGGTGGAAGTTAAAGGATGGGAAGCAAAACATATTGAAGGAGAAGGTAGGAATACAAGCATTAGATGAAATATATAGCGACTCTAATACGACATGGGATAAGATGGTATCAAAGTTGAAAATAGTAGCTAAGGATGTACTCGGTGAGTCAAAGGGGCATGCACCACCAAGGAAGGAATCTTGGTGGTGGAATGAGAAAGTACAAGAGAAAGTGAAAGAAAAACGAATAGCTTATAAGGAATTATATATTTGTAAGAACGAGGAAAACTTAAAAAAATATACAATAGCCAAGAAAGAGGCTAAGAAAGCAGTGAATGAAGTAAAAAATAAAACTTTTGAACGACTATATCAAAATTTAGATACAAAAGAAGGGGAAAGAGACATTTATAAAATAGCTAAAGCAAGAGAAAGGAAAACAAGAGACCTTAGTCAAATAAGATGTATTAAAGATGAATGCGATAGAGTACTAGTAAATGATAGCGAAATAAAAGAGCGGTGGAAGATTTACTTTCATCAACTTTTTAATGAAAGTTTAGGGGACCAACTTGACTTAGGCAATTTAAGTATTTCAAATGAGTATAGAAATTTTAATTTTCATCGGAGAATTCAAACTTCAGAAGTAGAACAAGCTTTGAAAGGGATGCAAAATGGAAAGGCCGTGGGACCGGATGATATCCCAATAGAGGTATGGAAATGTTTAGGGAAAAAAGGTATTGAATGGCTTACAAAATTATTTAATTTAATATTGAAAACAAAAAAAATGCCTAATCAATGGAGGGTAAGTAGTCTGGTTCCCTTATATAAGAACAAAGGAGACATACAAAATTGTGCAAACTATAGGGGTATTAAATTAATGAGTCATACCATGAAACTTTGGGAAAGAGTAATAGAAAAAAGATTGAGGAAGGAGACCACGGTAACCGAAAATCAATTTGGGTTCATGCCTGGAAGGTCGACAATAGAAGCTATACATCTTCTTAGGCAATTAATTGAAAAATATCGGGAGCAAAAGAAAGATCTACACATGGTATTTATTGATTTAGAAAAAGCTTATGATAGGGTACCAAGAGAAATTATATGGAGAATTCTAGAAAAGAGAGGCGTTAGCGTAACATATATTGACCTAATTAAAGATATGTATGAAAATGTAACGACTAGAGTGAAGACTTCAGGTGGATTGACTGAAGCATTTCCAATAAGGATAGGGTTACATCAAGGATCAGCTTTAAGTCCCTATCTTTTTACACTAATCATGGATGAACTCACTAGGCACATTCAAGATACAGTGCCATGGTGCATGTTGTTTGCAGATGATATTGTTTTGATAGATGAGACACGTGAAGGAGTAAATGCTAAACTAGAATCTTGGCGGGAAACTCTAGAAATGAAAGGTTTTAGGCTTAGTAGAGTAAAGACTGAATATATGGAATTTAAGTTTAGCAATGCTAGACGTAGTGAAACAATTGTTAAGATAGGAGATGATGAGTTGTCTAAAATCGAGAACTTTAAGTATTTAGGATCGTTCTTGCAAAGTGATGGAGGAATTGAGAGAGATGTCTTACATAGAATACAAGCAGGATGGTTGAAATGGAGATTAGCATCGGGTGTCTTATGTGATCGTAAAGTACCTCTAAAACTTAAAGGGAAGTTCTACAAAACGGCAGTTAGACCTGCTATGTTATATGGTGCTGAATGTTGGGCTATGACTCGAGCACATGAGCAAAAGATGAAAGTTGCAGAGATGAGGATGTTAAGGTGGATGTGTGGACATACGAGGATGGATAGAATAAGGAATGAGAGTATTAGAGAGAGAGTCGGAGTTGCATCTATTGAAGAAAAACTTCGGGAGACACGTTTGAGATGGTACGGACATGTACTTAGAAGACCAATAAATGCCCCTGTTAGACGATGTGAAACTATGATAAATACGCACATTAAAAGAGGGAGAGGAAGACCAAAAAAGACTTGGTTGGCAACAATAAAACAAGATAAATTTTATTTAAATCTAGATGATGATATAGTAGGGGATAGAACTCAATGGCGTAAAAGGATCCATATAGCCGACCCCACCTAGTGGGATAAGGCTTTGTTGTTGTTGTTGTTGTCTAAACAACTTACACTTGCTATTTGTGTGCTTGATGGATGACTATGTGACTTTATGATATGATGTTAAGTATGATGTTAAAATGCTAAGTTCCCATGTCACCAAGTTAGCAAGGATAGTTAGGTGCATGTATGTGTATGTTTAAGTTATTCCGCTGCCTTACGATGCTCACATGCCCTAAGTATGTTAGCATAACGCCGCTTTATGAAAAAAAAAAGCGGGCGTTACATGGACATGGTTAGATCTATGATGAATCATGCAACTCTTCCAAAATCCTTTTGGGGCTATGCGCTTAAGACAGTTGTTTACTTGCTAAACAAAGTCCCGACCAAGGTAGTCTCTACTACTCCATATGAGACGTGGAATAGTAAGAAACCTCATTTATCTCACCTAAAGATATGGGGTTGTCCTGTTTATGTAAAGCGGACTGTATCAGACAAATTGGATGCTAAGTCTGATAAATGTCTATTTATTGGATACCCTAAGGAAACGAAGGGTTACCAATTCTATCATCCCTTGGAACAAAAGGTGTTTGTTTCAAGGCATGCTGTATTTCTAGAAAAAGAATTTCTTTTACAAGAAAATAGTGGGAGTAGCATTGAACTTGAAGAAGTTCAAGAAACTCCAATAGACATTACAGAGACACCTAGTCTAGACCCACAACCAATAACTCATAATGATGAGCTATCAGTTGAACCTAAAACAACACTACTTCTTCGTAGGTCTGATAGGACACACAATATTCCAGAGAGATGCGGATTTCTCATAAGTGAATCGAACGACGTGTTACTCATTAACAATGACGAACCTATCAATTATGAAGATGTTCTGAAAAATTTAGAAAGGGATAAGTGGCTTGAAGCCATGAAGTCAGAAATGGATTCCATGTATAAAAATCAAGTATGAGACTTAGTTAACCCACCTGAAGGGATCAAGCCCATAGGGTGCAAGTGGGTTTTCAAGAAGAAAACCGACACGGAAGGTAATGTTGTTACCTTTAAGGCTAGATTAGTGGCAAAAGGATATCGTCAGAAACAAAGAATTGATTATGACGAAACCTATTCGCCAGTAGCTATGCTTAAATCCATTCGGATACTCCTGGCCATAGCAGCTCATTATGATTATGAGATATGGCAAATGGATGTGAAAACAGCTTTCCTTAATGGAAACCTGCTTGAGGATGTATACATGGTACAACCTGAAGGTTTCACATCAGTTAATAAAACCAAAGTTGCAAGCTTCGACGATCCATATATGGATTAAAGCAAGCATCCAGGAGTTGGAACATCCGTTTTGATAAGACAATCAAAGAGTTTGATTTCTCACAAAATCCTGACGAACCTTGTGTGTACAAGAAGGTTAGTGGGAGTGCAGTCGAATTCCTAGTGTTATATGTCGATGACATATTACTTATAGGAAACGATATATCAGTCTTACAGTCAGTTAAAATTTGGTTGTCCAAAACTTTCTCCATGAAAGACCTGGGAGAAGCAACCTATATCCTTGGGATTAGAATCTATAGAGATAGATCAAAACGGTTGCTTGGTCTTTCGCAGTCTACATATATAGACCGAGTGCTAGAAAGGTTTAGCATGTCAGAATCCAAGAAAGGTTACCTTCCCATCAGGCATGGGATCAACCTTTCGAAGTCTATGTGTCCGCGCACAGAAGACGAGAGGATTTGCATGAATAAGATTCCTTATGCATCCACGATAGGATCTATCATGTATGCTATGTTATGTAGTAGGCCCGATGTATCGTATGCTCTGAGCGTCACAAGCAGATACCAGTCTGATCCAGGAATGGATCATTGGGCAGCTGTCAAGACAATCCTCAAGTACTTGAGAAGAACTAAGGATGTGTTCCTAATATATGGACAAGGTGATATGATAATACGTGGGTATACAGATGCCAGTTTCCAGACAGATAAAGATGACTCCAAATCTCAGTCCGGATACGTATTTATTTTGAATGGAGGTGCAATGAGTTAGAAGAGTTACAAGCAAGACACCGTAGCGGATTCTACCGCGGAAGCGGAATATATTGCAGCTTCGGAAGCAGCAAAGGAAGCAGTCTGGATCAAGAAGTTTGTCTCAGAACTTGGTGTGGTTCCAACCATTGATGAAGCAATACCGGTTTATTGCGACAACAATGGAGATATTGCACAAGCGAAGGAACCAAGGTCTCATCAGCGATCCAAACATGTGCTTCGCCGCTATTATCTGATCAGAGAGATTATAAGTAGGAATGATATACAAATTGAGAAAATTCCCACTGAAAGGAATTTAGCGGATCCTTTAACAAAGGTCTTGCCTCAAAGCAAGTTTGAGGGTCATGTTAGAGCCTGTGGTATGGATACCGTAGCGATTGGCATTAGACCAAGTGGGAGTTTGTTAGTGATATGAGAAAAGTATCCTAAGGCAATCACCTTATGATTGTAATCATTTATTTTAATAAATGAATATTCACTATTTGAGTATACATGTTTATGTATTTGATTGAGATCTTAAACTCATTTACTGAATGTCCACAATACAATTCACAGCATGAGAGAATTTGTGATGAATTCACAACTAGTGATTATCTCTACATGTGCAATTGTGAAGTATTGAAATTGTCCCTAGTCGATGAATTGATAAATACGGACACTATCAATTCTGTTGAGACTAGCATGGGTTATTCTCTAATCAGCTGATTCTCACTGGCTGGTGACATTGGGATGTCCAGAGATAAACATGAATGCTAGTTAAGGGAACTAGTTCATTGGAGTGACTGGCTGTAAAACTTCATATGGTAGTCTATATATAGATATGTCAATGAAGTTCTTACTGCAGCTTAAGTGCGATGTTCCTTTGACTTGTGGTGTTCAAGTCATCTTGGTTATGGAGACTTATACTTTGACATCTTAAGCAAGCATCTCCAAGGAGGTGTGGACCCAGGATGATTGGGTATAAGCCGAAGTGCCCGAAGATGTTTGAACAGCCTACAAAGGATTCACCACTCCTTGCGAGGAGATGTATACCCAAGGCCTATCATCAGATTGTTACTCGAAGGCTCTGGCCAAAACATGACATGTTCAGAATATGAATCTCTCAAATACATGAGAGTAATTAGAATCCGTAGGACGAGAAAACGTTACTCGGGCTAGGTGTGACGTAGTCAGCCTAGTGGGGACTGACACACATAGACCATGTCCTGAACCAAGTGGGTATAAGATGGTGAAGGGAATGGGGCACGATTCATTAAAGCTGCTGAAGGGTTTCAGAATAGTTTCTGAGGTCAACCGTTGATCTTTCGATTAATTGGGGATCATTATGTACTACTAGGTGCCACTCATGATCGTTCTATAATTGATTAATTATAGACGGCCAACATAAATCGAAAGCCTATTTAGTCACACGCACTACGAGTAATCCGAGGGATTTAAAATGAGTTGAAAATTGGATTTTCCAATCAAGAGAGATTAGGTTTGGTTGAGCCAAATGATAAGTCGAATCTGAATTTTTCAGAGACTTATCGGAAGCGTAAAATGGCTAAGTCTTTTGAAGACTTAATAGATGAATTAAATAAGTTTAATTTATTGGGGCGTGGCTTGGATGGGTCGGCCAAAGAGGGTCTCCACCCTCTTTGCTTGGCCAGCCACAACAAAGGGAGAAAACCATGTTTTTGGTTCAATTTATAAAATAAACCAATTGTGTGGTTTGTTTTATAAAATTATGGATGATATAAATTTTTATATAATAAACCAAGGTTTGGTTTATTTTTCATGAAAATTAAAATGAACCATGGATTGGTTTATTTTATTTTATAAAATCAATCATGGATTGATTTACCATGATAAGAAAATTTATTCCATAAGAAAAAAGAGACTTGGCGGTTGAGAGGCCACTATATAAAGGACCCAAGGCAAGGCTTGGAAATCAATCGAAGTATTCTTGCCTGGGCTCTCTCCCTCTCCTCCCTTCTTTCTCTTGGCCGGCCACAAGGCTCTTCTCCCTTCTTCTTGCCGTGAGCACAAGGAGAAGCACCGAGGCGACAATGTTCTTCCGTTGGGACGATCTTCCTCTCCGGCCATTATCACCTTGGGATTGGGCGCAAGTCATCTTCCTCCTTCTCGCCAGAATTGTGATTCCGGCCAACCTTGGTAGTGAGTTTTTCCAATGTGATTACTTCTCTCTTGGTTTTCTTGTTGCGTTCTCGGAGAATCTAGTAGTTCTCGAGAACACGAAACTCGTGGCTTTGCGAAGTCATCCCGAAGATACTCGGCGTGGACGCGAATAGAGGAGGAGCTTCCGAGGGACGCTTACGGTTGGATCTCGTCCCTTCCTTCGAGTTACGCGAGGTAATACGTAAATTAGTTTGCGTTTCTGCAAAATTTTAAATATATGATCATGTCTACACAAGATAAAGTTGCATGCTTAGATGTGTGGTTAAATAATTTGAGAAATTATTTATGCTAAACATTCCGCTGCACGTAATTAATTTTAAAATTACGAACCCACATCCATGTCAACATGCACCCGGTCCCAACAGACAACACGTTAAATCACATACAATACTTAACTTTGAATCGGTTGCCAATATCAAAATAAGGTTTGATCAGATGCTTCCAACACTAACAATCTCCCCTTTTTTGATTTATGGCAACACGATTCAAAGTTACGTAAAATATGATAAATAAGAGACAATTTATCTAAAATATTTTCAACACAAAGCATGAATCAATTATCTAAATGATTTTCAACACAAAATATGAAATGTTATAACTTTGATCTTTCTCTCCCCCTTTGACATATATCAAAAAGAACTTAGGTAGAAAGAATTTTTTTTTATGTTTTTAAAATGAGTTTGCTAAAAAATTTGAGTTAAACTCAAAAAGAATTGCTAAGTTAAAAATAACTTTTCCAAAAAATATTCTAAGTAACATATTTCCATTTGAAAATTTTTCCAAGTAAAATTATTTATTAAAAAAACTCTAAGTATAAGTGCTTTTCAAAGTAAGGTTTTTTTTCCAACCATGCTTCCCATTAATTACAAATTGTAGGACCGGTGCCGTCGATAGAGGGGGGGTGAATATCGACCGTTCGAAATCTTTCGGAAATCTTCGTTCGTAAAACTATTCAGATCGTTAGTGCAGCGGAAGAATAAAAACAAAACGACCACAGGTACACAGCGGATTTTACTTGGTTCCCGACCCCCCAGGGTCAGTACATCCAAGGCCTATGCACGGGAACGCCCGTCCACTATTGGTCTCCTTTCCGGACTTTCCGGAGGCGGAGAAACCCGACTTACAGTGCAATATTACAATCAAAAGTATGGAAAGTTAAAGTACAGTAATTAAAAAGCAAACCAACGATAAAAAGTATGAAGCTCGGCCGATCTGGACCTCCAAAGTGCCGCGCACCTCCTCCTGGAGCCTCCCGGTCGTAGAGCCTCGTTTCTAGCGTGTTGTCGTCGGTTAGAATGATCAGAATCGCTCTGGAATGTTGTATCTGAAGCAGAGGGGTCGAAGCCCCTTATATAGGCCTCCTGGGGGCACCCTGGACGCTGGGGGCGCCCCGGAAGACTCGGTAAACTCTTATCCTTGCGCCTACCTCGTCGCTGGTGATAAGAGCGTTGACCAGGGCGCCCCGGACCTCCAGGGTGCCTTCATGATGGCTTATCTGTGTTTTGAGTTCGAAACTGCACATACAGCTTTGAACCAGGGCGCCCTGGACGCTCAGGGCGCCCTGCTTGACACCTGTTCTGCCTGCTTCACATTTACTATGTTTTTACACTTGGCTCAGGGCGCCCTGGCTGTTCAGGGCGCCCTGGTTGGTGAGGGCGCCCTCCTTAAAGCCTTCAAATGGGTTTTTGAGCTTGCTTTGTCTCCGGTTCTTGTTACCTGCAAGATACACAAAACACAAAGCATATATACATATAATATTAGGCTTAAGGACTTAGTTCGGACTTCGGATTTGCACTAAACCCTAGGTCGAACCGGCACGAGTTCCTATCCCCGAGAACTCGCCCTTCACCTACTCCTTTCAGGAGACAGTTGCCACCCAGCCCTTCGGGCCAGCGAGGCCGATCAAATCTATCCAGCCGAGAAGACCGGGTCAACCAGGGCGCCCTCAGCGACCAGGGCGCCCCAGAGGTCAAACTTCATCCCTATTGAGGTGGGATAAAGCTTGACCGAGCAAACTACGGATCGGATGACACTTGGCAGGGCGCCCCCGACGTCCAGGGCGCCCTAGGGGCTATAAATAGCACCCCCTCGACTCCAAGCTGAACATCAACTTGATTCCAAAGCTTCCACGCTCTTCTACGCTCGTGCCTTGCTCCAGAAACGCCTCACCTCGAGCCGACGACGTCCCGCTGCCCCGAAAAAGAATCGACACACTCCGAACGTCGGTAACGAAGAGCTTAATATTTTATTATTATTTGATTGCACTCTCTTTGTAATTGAAATCATTGTAACCTATTTGCGCGACTATAGAATTGCCCAAAGTAAACGGTCAACGACCGTGGGCCTTGGAGTAGGAGTCGACACAGGCTCCGAACCAAGTAAAAATCACTGTGTCTTTGTGCTGTGTCTCATATTTTTGTTTCCGCTGTGCACTTACTCTTAGTTTTCCGAAAAAGAGCGATTTCCGATATTCACCCCCCCCCTCTATCGGCTTTCACGATCCAACAAGTGGTATCAGAGCCGAGCCGCTCTTCACCGGACTAACCGCCGACGGAGCAACGACGCCAGGAGTTGAGGGGGAGCCCAGGGGTGAATCAGGTACAATTTTTTATGTCAAATTTTAAATTGCATATTATTTGTTTTACATGCAGGAAGAGAGGGCACTATAAAAATCAGTGCCCTACTCGTAAGAATCGTTCGTCACCGGCGGCAAAGGGGGTACCATCGCCAGGAGTCCGGAAGAACAAGGATCACGTACGATGCTTCAAATGCGAGAAGTACGGACACTACAAAAACAAGTGTCCGGCAAAGGTACGTAAAATTTATGTTCCAAAAGTTTTACAAATTCCTGCAATGTCTTTTAATAATTTAGATAATGTTCCTGAGAAGTTAGAATTATTGCATAGTCAATTAGATATTTTAAATAATCAGTTACATAATGTGAATATGGCTAAAATGTTAGAAATAAATTATTTAATCATTAATACCAATTCAATAATTGCTAAAATAAACTCTGATAATTCTACAGATAATGATGCAATTAATTCTGGATCCAAATCTGAAATCAATCCCGAACTCAAAATTGAAAATCCTAAGGATAAAACCGAATTCAAATTTGAAAATCCTAAGGATAAAGTTGAATTCAAAAATCTTAAGGATAATTCTAAGACAGAAAATCCTTTAGATAATTACAAATTCAAATTTGAAAATCCGTTGTATAAATTTGAATTCGAATCTAAAAATTATAAAGGTAACTCTGAAAATCTCAAGATTAATCCAGAAATTAATTTTGAAAATCTCAAGATTAATTCAGAAATTAATTCTGAAAATCTTAAAGATAATCTGAAGATTAATAATGAAAATATATTTAAGGATAATTCTAAAGATAACCCTGAAATTATTGAGGATAAAGATGATTTTGATAATAAAGATAAAATTCTCCTAGATGATAACTTAATTATAGATAATCTTGAAAGTTATTACAAAAATTTAACTAGTGGCCCCTTTTACTCCACCTGAGAAGATTGAAAAATCTAATCTTGAGGAGGATATAGAACTATTTAAGATAAAAGCCATAGTTAATAAAAATAACAAAATTACAAATAAATCAAAATTATTAGAAAAACTTGAAAAGAAAGATAAAAATGAAGAAGAAGTTTTTGAAATAATGAAAATGATGAATTTAAACCCACAATTATTAATTAATCATTATAATTTGAATTAAATCTTAATTTAATCCAAATTAAATCCAAATTAAATTCAAATTAATTCAAGTTATATCCAAATTAAATCCAAATTAAATTCAAATTAATTCAAATTAAATCCAAATTAAATTCAAATTAAATCCAAATTAATTCAAATTAAATCCAAATTAAATTAAAATTAATTCAAATTAAATCCAAATTAAATTCAAATTAAATCCAAATTAATTCAAATTAAATCCAAATTAAATTCAAATTAATTCAAATTAAATCCTAATTAAATTCAAATTAATTCAAATAAATTCAAATTAAATTCAAATTAATTCAAATTAAATCCAAATTAAATTCAAACTAAATCTTAATTTAATCCTAATTAAATTCGAATTAAATCTTAAGTTAATCATAATTAAATTCGAATTAAATCTTAAATTAAATCTAAATTAATACAAATTAATTCAAATTCAAATTAAATCCAAATTAAATTCGAATTAAATCCTAATTAAATTCAAATTAATTCAAATTAAATCTTAATTAAATTTGAATTAAATCCTAATTAAATTCAAATTAATTCAAATTAAATCTTAATTAAATTCAAATTAAATCCTAATTAAATTAAAATTAATTCAAATTAAATCTTAATTAAATTCAAATTAAATCTTAATTAAATTCAAATTAAATTATTAATTAAATTCAAATTAAATCCTAATTAAATTCAAATTAATTCAAATTAAATTCAAATTAAATCCAAATTAAATTTGAATTAAATCCTAATTAAATTCAAATTAATTCAAATTAAATTCAAATTAAATCTTAATTAAATTCAAATTAAATCTTAATTAAATTCAAATTAAATTATATATTAAATTCAAATTAAATCTTAATTAAATTGAAATTAAATTATTAATTAAATTCAAATTAAATCTTAATTAAATTGTAATTAAATATTAATTAAATTCACAATTCAAACTTAAATTAATTCGAAATTCAAACTTAAATTAAATTCGAAATTCAAATTTCAAATTTTAATTCGAATTAAATCCTAATTAAATTCAAATTAATTAATACTAAATAATTCAAATTCAAATTAATTAATTCTTAAAAATTTAAATTAATTAATTAAATCTTAAATAAGTCAATTAAGTTCAAATAAATTCAAATAAATTCAAATAATTCAATTAAATTCAAATTAAATTCAAAATAAAATTGAATTATAACTTCAATTAAAATTAACTTAATATTAATCCTACTCAATTAATTTCTAATTAATTCAACCTCAATTAATTTGTAATTAACCTGAATCCAACTAAAATCTTAAATAACTTAAAGTCAAACTAAAGTAAAATTTTACCCAAAGTGTAACAATTAAAATTAATAACATTAAATATGTCAAAGTGGGTTGACATATTCGCGGGTTCACTCGACATGTATCAAATCGGGAATTTGATACATTTTAGAAACTTAAATAAAATTATTTGACTTGTTTGACTCATGCATAACTGCCATGACATGCATTTGCTATTCTTTTAAAATATATGACATGTCATTCATATTTAAATTTTATGCATATATTAGAACGGCTATAGGAAAAAGAATAATTGAAACTTGATCAACCTAGTATTGGGTGGCGGTGAGATGATAGTACGTTAGGGAAGCCAACTCTAATAAGATCAAGTATACTTGGTCTCTTTAGACTGGTGAAACTAGCCGAAGCTACCGATCCAAAACTCAAACTAGTTAGACCAGAATTTTTCAAAAAGTACTTTTGAAAATGAAATTTCATTAAAAGGCTTTGTCAAGGAAAGGGTGGATGATCCCATAAGGCTACGGCCAAAGAAGGCCTAGTGCCTCGCCAAGACCTGGAAGCCAATTTTTAAAATTCAAATTCAAGTTACTTCTTGTCAAATTCAAATCTAACACAAGCTTTAATTAATTCTTAGAGTTAATAAATTAAGAAAAATAAATTAAGCATCTCACAATACACCTATAAGGCAATCATGCTTGTTGTATTGATACATCTAAAATAGGTGAGATGTTAAGGACTAATAAATTGAAAAATGTTTTTCAAAATTGTTTTTCAAAATCATTAGAATATTTTTCTAAAAATATATTTTCAAAATAGTGCTTCAACATAATAATGTTTTTATAGAATTCATGCTTGTCTGTTTGATTATATATATTATACATTTTCCAAAAACATATCTTTTCAAAAATTGTTTGACTCACTCTATTAGACACAAGCCTCTTAGGACAACACTAAAGTTCCTTAAGACACTTAGATAAAGTCAAACGATGTTGGATGCAGGGGGAGTGTTTTGTTCTTTTTATTAAAAATATTTTTCGAAAACTGCACCTTAATTTGCATTACATATGTTTTCAAAATTATCTTCTTTCCAAATTGTGGCTTCAAAATTTATCTACTTAAAAATTATCGGTTCTTTGACTTTGATAAACCCTAAAGACACAGAGAAAAGGTCCACTTTATGATCTTCAAGGACTCCTAGGACGTGTCAAATTTAGGGGGAGTCTAACAAGTTTTAAATCATTTTGAAAATTATTATTCTTTTGATCTGATTCAAACCTTAAGACTCAGAGGAAGAGTACTTGTGTTCAACAAGCTTCCCGGGACTGGGTCAAGTTTAGGGGGAGGTCAAATTAAAAGACTTATTTAATAACATGTTTTCATATTTTCAAAATCTAAGTCTTTCAAAATACTATTATTCTATTTGTTAAAATTTGTGTGACTTATGAAATTATTTTTGAAATAATGTTTACTTGGGTTGGAGAATGTCCAGGACACTTAGGAAAATGTCCTTGTAGTTAACAAGGTTTCCTAGGATTGTGTCAGACTGGAAAAGAATCCTAGTCAAGTAAAATATGATGCTTCAAAAATTACTTATATTTTTGAGGGCGCCCTGATTGGTGAGGGCGCCCTCCTTGATGGGGGCGCCCTCCTTAAAGCCTTCAAATGGGTTTTTGAGCTTGCTTTGTCTCCGGTTCTTGTTACCTGCAAGATACACAAAACACAAAGCATATATACATATAATATTAGGCTTAAGGACTTAGTTCGGACTTCGGATTTGCACTAAACCCTAGGTCGAACCGGCACGAGTTCCTATCCCGAGAACTCGCCCTTCACCTACTCCTTTCAGGAGACGGTTGCCACCCAGCCCTTCGGGTGGACTTTTACTTAGCTTCCGATTACTCCGGATCTCGAGACGCCCAAACCCTGACCCGTCTCTACTCCTGTCCTTAGTCATCACTCAGCTAAGTTGCTTAGTCCCTCGGACCAAGTCTTCATTTCCTAGCAGTCCATCGCCAGGTGCCTAGCAGCCCTTCGCTAGGTCTTTGTTACCAAGCGGTCCTTCGCCTGGTGCCTAGCAATCCTTCGCTAGGTCTTCTATGCTAGCAGCCCTTCGCTAGGTGCCTAGCAGCCCTTCGCTAGGTCTTCTATGCCTAGTAGTCCTTCACTAGGTGCCTAGCAGTCCTTCGCTAGGTCTTAGGGTTACGATACCTAGCAGCCCTTCGCTAGGTGCCTCGCAACCCTTTGCTGGGACTTAGAGTTTCAATGCCTAGATTAACTAGGACTTTTCTTCAACTAAGGTGACTTCTCTCTTACTCCCCTTTGTCTATTTAGTGTATCACTGACTTAAGTATATTGTCAAATATTAAAACACTTAAAGCGGAATATCATTGATGCAACTTGCACCAACACAAATCTCAACCTAAAGATTTTGAAAACTTGCATTATAAAAGATAAGTTTTTCAAAAACATATTGAGAAATACTAAGCTTTGAAAGAACTTTTTAGGAAGAGATATTAGGTCAAGTTTTGAAAGAAACATTTTTTTTTAAAAAAAAATAACTTTTACTTTACTTTTTTCTCCCCCTTTGATAAAAAAATAAATTTGGGTTGAAGAGAATTTATAGGTATTTAAAAATAAAGTTTTGAAAAATGCTTAAGTCCAATTTTTTTTAAATATCAAAGCCTAGAGTGAAATAATATTTTTATTAGCAAAAATTTGTAAGAATTTTCTAAGTGAAAAGGAATAGATTTTGCAAGAAAAATATCTAAGAAAAATAATAGGTTTTTTTATGAAAATTTTCAAAGTAAAAATACTATTTTTAGTTTTGCAAAACCAATTTTGTTGGTGCAAGATGCATTAGTGATGTCCTCCTCTAAGTGTTTCAATGTTTGACAATATGCTTAAGTCAGTGATACATTGAACAAGGGAAGGGTGAGTCAAGAAAAGAGTTCCAAAGTGAACCAAAGTCCTAGTTAACCTAGGCACTAAGTCCTGGTTCGTGGAATTGGGTACTAAGTCCTGACCGAGAGTTGGGCACTAAGACCTGGTGAGTGAAGCTGGGCACTAAGACCTTATGAGTGAAGCTAGGCAAAAATCCTGGACCTAGGGTTTGAGCACGAAGTCTTGGTCGAGATTCGACGTCTCGAGATCCGGGAATCTCGAAGGTTCAGTAAAAGTCCAACCGGATGGGCCGGGGTGGCAACCGTCTCCTGAAAGGAGTAGGTGAAAGGCGCGTTCCCAGGGATGGGAACTTAGGCGTCGGTTCGACCTAGGGTTTCACGGAAATCCGAAGTCAGAACCATTTCGTTAAGGCTATGATTGTACATGTGTTTGCCTTGTATTTATGTATCTTGCAGGTACCTAAACAAACACACAACAAGGTTGGAAACAAGGCTGCTAGGCGCCCCCATCAACCAGGGTGCCTCAATGAAACAAGGCGCCTTATTGAACCAAGCGCCTCATTCATTCAGGCGCCCTGTATGTCTAGGGTGCCCTGTGTTGGGACCGGGTGCATGTTGACATGGATACGGGTTCGTAATTTTAAAATTTAATTACGTGCAGTGGAAGGTTTAGCATAAATAATTTCTTAAATTATTTTAACCACGTATCTAGCATGCAACCTTAAGTTGTGGAGACATGATCATACATTTAAAATTTTGCAGAAAGTAAACTAATTTACTTAATACCTCGCGTAACTCGTAGAAAGGGATGAGATCCAACTGTAGCGTCCCTTGGAAGCTCCGCCTCTATTCACGTCCACGCCGAGTTCTCTTCGGGATGGCTTCGCAAAGCCACGAGTTTCGTGCCGACAAGAACTACTAGATTCTCCAAAGGCACGACAAGAATATCAAGAGAGAGAGATGGAAACTAACCACCAAGTAACGGAATCAAGATTCCGGGGAAGGAAGGAGTCGCGACCCGCTTCTTCTTCTTCTTCGGCACCTTCTTGGTGGATGTGGCTCACGGCAACTAGAAGGGGCGCCGACCCTAGAGGAAGTAGAGGGAGAGAAGGAGAGAGAGAGGGCTTGCTTCTTAATCTCTTGTTCGGAATTCAAGCCTTGCCTTGGTTCCTTTATATAGTAGCCTCTCCATCGCCAAGTCTCCCTTCTAACGGAATAAATTTTCATAAGAAATTTATCTTATAAATTTTCCTATGAATTATTCCGTTATGCCAAGTTTTATTATAACTAAGTTTATAATAAAAACAAACACATCTCCCCTTTTATTATGGAATAAATTTTCACAAGAAATTTATTATATAAATTTTTCTTATCATGGAAAAATCAATTCCTAATTGATTTTATAAAATAAAATAAATCAATCCAAGGTTTATTTTATTTTCCATGAAAATAAATTTCTTTATATAAATTTCTTTATCCATAATTTTATAAAACAAATCGCGTTTGATTTATTTTATAATTTAAACCAAATAATTTGGTTTCCCTCCTCATTGTGGCCGGCCAAACCAAAGAGGGTGGGGACCCTCTTTGGCCGGCCAAACCAAGCCGTCTCCTTGCGAATTAAACTCATTTAATTCGTCCAATAAGCCTTCAAAAGACTTAGCCATTTTAAGCTTCCGGTGCGCCTCTGATAAATTCAGATTCGACTTATTTCTCTTGATCGAAAAATCCAATTTTCAACTCGTTTTAAATCCCTCGGATTACTCGTAGTGCGTGTGACTAAATAGGCTTTCGATTTATGTTGGTCGTCTATAATTAACCAATTATAGAACGATCATGAGTGGCACCTAGTAGTACATCATGATCCCCAATTAATCGAAAGATCAACGGTTGACCTCAGAAATAATTCTGAAACCCTTCAGCAGCTATAATGAGTTGTGCCCCATTCCCTTCACCATCTTATACCCACTTGGTTCAGGACACGGTCTATGTGTGTCAGTCCCCACTAGGCTGACTACGTCACACCTAGCCCAAGTATTGTCTTTCTCGTCCAACGGATTCTAATTACTCTCATGTTTCCTAGAGGATTCATACTCTGAACATGTTGTGCTCTGGCCAGAGGCTTCGAGTAACAATCCGACGATAGGCCTTGGGTATACATCTCCTCGCAAGGAGTGGTGAATTCTTTGTAGGCTGTTCAAACATCTTCGGGCACTTCGGCTTATACCGAACCATCCTGGGTCCACACCTCCTTAGAGATGCTTGCTTAAGATGTCAAAGTATAAGTCTCCATGACCAAGATGACTTGAACACCGCAAGTCAAAGGAACATCGCACTTAAGCTGCAGTAAGAACTTTCATTGACATATCTATATGTAGATTACCATATGAAGTTTTACAGCTAGTCACTCCAATGAACTAGTTCCCTTAACTAGCATCCATGTTTATCTCCGGACATCCCAATGTCACCAGCCAGTGAGAATCAGCTGATTAGAGAATAACCCATGCTAGTCTCAACAGAATTGACAGTGTCCATATTTATCAATTCATCGACTAGGGACAATTTCAATACTTCACAATTGCACATGTAGAGATAATCACTAGTTGTGAATTCATCACAAATTCTCTCATGCTGTGAATTGTATTGCGGACATTCAGTAAGTGAGTTTAAGATCTCAATCAAATACATGAACATGTATACTCAAATAGTGAATATTCTTTTATTAAAGTAAATGATTACAATCATAAGGCGATTGCCTTAGGACACTTCTCTCATAATACTAACACCCTGGTTGAAAGCCTTATCGACGCGGAGATAAGCTTTGACCAAGCTGTATGAGGCGCCTCATTGAACACAGGCGCCCAGTAACAAGCCTATAAAAGGGGCTTCGACCCCTCAACTCAAGACAACATTCAGAAATCATTCTAAGCTTTCCAAGTGACGACAAAGTACTAACGACAAAGTTTTACGACCAAGGAGGCTCCTGGAGGAAGTGCGCGGCACTTCGGAGGTCCAGATCGGCCGAGTCTTCGACTCTTTTAGTTTGGTTTGAATTTACATTCTGCACTTATTTTTATCTATCTTTTTTGTAAATTGTGCACTGTAAGACGGGTTTCTCCGCCTCCGGAAAGTCCAGAAAGGAGACCATTAGTGGACGGGCGTTCCCATGCTTAAGCCTTGGATGCACTGACCCTGGGGGTTGGGAACCAAGTAAAAATCCCGTGTGCATTTTGTGTCATCTTTTATTATTTTGTTTTGTTTTCCGCTGTGCTACTAACTCTGAGTCTAGAACGAAGATCCAAAAGACGAGTTTTCCACGAGTTTCTGCAAAAGTTTTTACGGTCGATATTCACCCCCCCCTCTATCGACGGCACCAGTCCCCACAAGTGGTATCAGAGCCTGGTCGCTCTTCACCGGACTAACAGCTGACGGGGCAAAGATGCCAGGAGTTGAGGGGGAGCCCATGGGTGAATCTGGTACATTTTATTTTAAATGTCAATTTTTAAATTTCATATCACATGCTTTAAGTGCAGGGAGAGAGGACACTGTAAAAATCAGTGCCCTGCTCGTGAGACTCGGTCTACATCACCGGCGATAAAGGAAGTACCAGCACCCGGAGTCCTGCGGGACAAAAGCTACATCAAATGCTTCAAATGCGAAAAGTCTGGACACTACAAAAATAAGTGTCCGGTAAAGGTACGCAAAATTTACGTTCCAAAAAATTTTCAAATTCCTGCACTATCCTATGTAGATAACTTAGATAATGTTTCTAAAAAATTAAACATTGTAAATAATCAAATCAATATTTTGCATGATCAGTTACAAAATTTAGATAATGTTAAAATATCAGAAATTAACTTGTTAATCCTTAATGTAAATTCAATAATTTCTAAAATAAATTCTGATAATATTAATTATGATAACTCTGAAATTAATTCTGATAATCTTACTGATAATTCTGAAATTAATCTGATAATTTTACTAATAATTTGAAATTAATTATGATAATTTTACTGATAATCCTGAAATTAAATCTGATAATTTTACTGATAAGTCTGAAATTAAATTTGAAAATGTTAATAATAATTCTGGAATTAATCTTGAAAATATTGAAGATATTTCTGAGGATAAAGATGATTTTTCTAAAAATATTTCTAAGGATAATGAGGATATTTCTGAGGATAGTAGAGATGAAATTTTTTTAGATAATAATTTAATTATTTTCTTGGATAATCCTAAAAACAATTATAAAACATTAACTAGTAGCCCTTAAAATTACTCCACCTATTATAAAGATATAGAAGGATATGATTTTGATGATGAGAATGAGGAGGAGATTGAATTTTCTACAATTAAGGCTATAGTTAACAAAATTTATAAAAATTCAAACAAATCAGAATTGTTAGAAAACTTAAAAAATTAGATAAAGAAGAAATAGTAGATGAGTCAAAAATTTTGAAATCATAAAAATTATGAAATTAAACCCACAACTTTTAATTAACCCATAAATTTTGAAAGATAAATCAAGTTAAATCTTAAAAACATTAATTAAATTAATTTTAATCCGTTATTTAACATTAAATTCAAAAAATTAGCCTATTTAATTTTAATTTAATTCTTAATTTTAATTAATCCTTACTTATTTTAATTTAATTCTTTCTTAATTAATTTAATTTTAATTTAATTCTTAATTTTAATTAATCCTTAATTTAATTTAATTCTTCCTTACTTAATTTAATTTTAATTTAATTCTTAATTTTAATTAATCCTTACTTAATTTAATTTTAATTTAATTCTTTTTTAACTTTAATTAATCCTTCATTAATTTAATTATTTATTTTAATTTTAATTAATCCTTAACTAATTTAACTTTAATTAATCCTTAATTAATTCAACTTCATTTAATTCTTAATTAATTTAACTTCAATTAACTTATATCCAATTAATTCTTAAATAACTTAAATTCGAATTAAATAAAATCTTACCCAAAATGCAACAATTAGTTTAATAAAATTAAATATGTCAAAGTGGGTTGGCATATTTGCGGGTTCACACGACATGTATCAAATCGGGAATTTGATACATCATTAGAAACTTAAGTAAAATGATTTGAATTGTTTGACTCATGCATAACTGTCATGCCATGCATCTGCTATTTTTTTTAAATATATGTCATGTCATTCATATTTAAGTTTATGCATGATTTAGAACGATTATAGGAAAAAGACTAATTAAAACTTGAACAACCTAGTATTAGGTGGAGGTGAGATGATAGTACGTTAGGGTAGCCCTTCTAATAAGGTCAAGTAAGGTAAGGCGTACCCTACTTAGTCTGTTTAGTCTGGTGGAACTAGCTGAAGCTACCGATCCAAGACCTAAGCTAGTTAGACCAAAAATTTTCAAGAAGTAGTTTGAAAATGAAATTTCGATAAAAGGCTTTGTCAAGGAAAGGGTTGTTGCTCCAATAAGGCTACGGCCAAAGAAGGCCTCTGTGCCTCACCAAGACCTGGAAGCCAATTATCGAAACTCAAATTCAATTTACTATTTGATAAATTTGAATCTAACACAAGTTTTGATAAAATCTTAGATTTAACAATAAATTGAGAAAAAATATTCAACCATCTCACAATACACCCATAAGGTAGCCATGTTTGCTTGTACTGAGACATCTAGAATGGGTGAGATGGTAAGGACTAACAAATTGAAAAATATTTTTCAAAATTGTTTTCCAAAATTCTTAAAATATTTTTCTAAAAATCTATTTTCAAAATAGTGCTTTAATATAATAATGTTTTTATGGATTTCATGCTTATCTGATTGTCTATATATGATAGATTTTCAAAATTATATCTTTTTGAAAAATTATTTGACCTACACAATTAGACGCAAGTCTCTTAGGTCAACACTAAAGTCTCTTAAGGCACTTAGATAGAGTCAAACGATATTGGATACAGGGGGAGTGTCTTATTCTTTTAATATTTTTGTTTCGAAAATTGTACTTGAAAAATTATCATCACTAAGGTTTTTCGAAAAAGGTTTATGTGTTAAAATTATCATCATTCTAAATTGTATTTTCGAAAATTATTTCCTTGAGAATTACCACACTCAAAAGATCATTCACTCTTTTGATTCTGATAAACCCTAAAGACACAGAGGAGGTCTACTTCATGATCTACAAGGACTCCTAGGATGTGTCAAATTTAGGGGGAGTCTAAATCAAAAAGAAAGTATTTCTAACAAAGATTTTTTCAAAATTATTAGATAGTTCTTATAATTTGAATCAAACCTTAAGACTCAGAAGAAGATCGCTTGTAGTCAACAAGCTTCCTAGGACTGGGTCAAGTTTAGGGGGAGGTCAAATTAAAAGAATCATTTAATAATAAAATAATATCTTTACATGCACTGTATTTTTAAAATCCTTTTAAAAACATAAGTAATTTTTTTAAAAAAATATATACTATCATTTTTTCACTTTCAAATTTTTTTTACTTTTGGAAATAATACTTACTTGAATTAGGAATATTTTTTCAGGACACTTAGAAAAATGTCCTTGTAGTTAACAAGGTTTCCTAGGATTGTGTCAGACTGGAAAAATAACCAAGTCAAGTAAAGTACTAGTAGTTTTTCAAAGTACTTATATTTTTTCAAAAAGTGCATAATATTTTTCAAAGTACTTATATTTTTTCAAAAAGTTCATAATATTTGTCAAAAGTACTTGCATGTTTCAAAAAAAAAAGGTTCATATTATTTCTTCAAAGTACATATTTTTTCAAAATATAGACTTTTCAAGTAAAAATATCTTTCAAAATACAAGTTTTTACACAATATTTTTCAGAGTATTTTTCTAAAGTGCATAATATTTTTTTTGTGAAAATCTTTCCTAAGTGCAAAATGTTCTCTATGTTCAGAATTTTTACTAGAATGTTTTCAAGTGCACAAAATCTGTCTAAGTAAAAAAATGTTGGTGCACAAAATCTTTGTAAGTAATTTTTTTTAAATGCACACATTCTTCTAAGGCAATATTTTTTCTAAGTGGACAATTTTCAAAGTTCAAAATATTTTTCAAATTTTTTTTCAAATTTAAGTACCTAGTTTTTAACTAGCAGTTTGCTATGCTTTCAAAAGAATTAAACCAAACACTTTCAAAAGATGTTCTTTAATTTTTCATTGTTAGTGCAAGGCTATTTTTGTCATTTTTGATGTATGACAAAGGGGGAGAGTGGGCTTAAGTTAGAAAATTTTTGTCTTCTTCCAGAAGACAAAAGAGGGAGAGTGAGCTTAAGTTAGAAAATTTTTGTCTTCTTCCAGAAGGATCAAAATGAAAATCAAAATGTTTTTCAAAAATGGGGAGGGTAAGCTTAAGTTAGAAGTATTTTTCTTTTTCTCCCAAAGGATCAAAATATATTTTCAAAACTTAGATTATTTTTTTAACTTAGCCCCTTCATCCAATCTAA
This sequence comes from Boesenbergia rotunda, assembly GCA_024364735.1. Classification (NCBI taxonomy): domain Eukaryota; kingdom Viridiplantae; phylum Streptophyta; class Magnoliopsida; order Zingiberales; family Zingiberaceae; genus Boesenbergia; species Boesenbergia rotunda. Next base: position 135,189 of record JAGFNQ010005989.1, read on the forward strand.
CTTAAGATATAGTCAAACATCAAAACGGGGGAGATTGTTTGTGCAAGATGCATCAGTGATGTCCTCCTCTAAGTGTTTCAATGTTTGATAATATGCTTAAGTCAGTGATACATTGAACAAGGGAAGGGTGAGTCAAGAAAAGAGTACCAAAGTGAACCAAAGTCCTAGTTAACCTAGGCACTAAGTCCTGGTTCGGGGAATTAGGCACTAAGTCCTGACCGAGGGTTGAGCACTAAGACCTAGTGAGTGAAGCTGGACACTATAACCTGGTGAGTAAAGCTGGGCAAAAGTCCTGATGAGTGAATTTGGGTACTATGACCTGGTGAGTGAAACTGGGCTCTAAGATCTGGTGATGAAGCTGGGCAAAAGTCCTGGACCTAGGGTTTGGGTACGAAGTCTTGGTCTGAGGAATTGAGCAACTTAGCTGAGCGATAACTAAGGACAGAAGTAGAGACGGGTCGAGGTTCGGACGTCTCGAGATTCGGGAGTCTCGAAGGCTAAGTAAAAGTCCTACCGAATGGGCCGGGTGGCAACCGTCTCCTGAAAGGAATAGGCGAAAGGCGCATTCCCGGGGATGGAAACTTAGGCATCGGTTCAACCTAGGGTTTCATGGAAATCCGAAGTCAGAACCATTTTATTAAGGCTAAGATTGTACATGTGTTTGCCTTATATTTATGTATTTTGCAGGTACCTAAAATGGAAGACAAAGCAGGCAAACAAACACACAACAAGGCTGGAAACAAGGTTGCTAGGCGCCCCCATCAACCAGGGCGCCTCAATGAAACAAGGTGCCTCATTGAACCAGGCGCCTCATTCATTCAGGCGCCCTGTATGTCTAGGGCGCCCTGGTTAAAATCCTTATTGGCTACGGCGAGTTCAGCACAGAGATAAGCTTTGACCAAGCTGTATGAGGCGCCTCATTGAACACAGGGGCCCAGTAATAAGCCTATAAAAGGGGCTTCGACCCCTCAACTCAGGACAACATTCAGAAATCATTCTAAGTTTTCCAAGTGACGTCAAAGCGCTAACGACGAAGCTCTACGACCAAGGAGGCTCTGGGAGGAAGTGCGCGACACTTCGGAGGTCCAGATCGGTCGAGTCTTCGACTCTTTTAGTTTGGTTTGAATTTACATTCTGCACTTATTTTTATCTATCTTTTTTTGTAAATTGTGCACTGTAAGATGGGTTTCTCCGCCTCTGAAAAGTTCGGAAAGGAGACCATTGTGGACGGGCGTTCCCGTGCTTAGGCCTTGGATGTACTGACCCTGGGGGGTTGGGAACCAAGTAAAAATCCCGTGTGCATTTTGTGTCATCTTTTATTATTCCGTTTTGTTTTCCGCTATGCTACTAACTCTGAGTCTAGAACGAAGATCCGAAAGACGAGTTTTTCACGAGTTTCCGCAAAAGTTTTTATGGTCGATATTCACCCCCCCCCCTCTATCGACAGCATCGGTCCCCACAAATTTCTGAGTGAAGAAAAACAATGGTTTTGGAAAAAAATGAAAACAAAATATCTTTTGCAAGATTTTTTAAGTAAAACTAGATTTTTTTAAAAAAATTGTAATGAAGAAGTTAGCAAAAACTTGGACAAATAATTTTCAGAAAGAATTTCTATGTTATTTCTACGCAATTAAGAATGATATACTATAAATGATTAACTAAAGCATTTTAAAGAATAATTCTAAGTACAGATCTTTTAGCCACCCATTTTTGAGTCCAAGCATGATAAAACTAAAGATAATTTTGAAAACAATAGTTTTAATTTGAACAATCAATTAAGTTAACAATAATTGAAAAATTAACTTTGATTTTGAAATTTAAGTTGAAAATTAATTAAGATTTTGAAAAAATAATTAAGTTAAAAATTAATTAAAATTTTAAAAAAATTATGTTTGAAAATTTTAAGTTAAAATTTTAGAAAATTAAGTTTGAAAATTTTAAGTTAGAATTTTGAAATATAAGTTTGAGTTTGAAAAAAGAATTTTAAGTTGTATTTTTAAGGTTATACAAATTGATTTGAAAAAAAAATTGATTTAAGGTTTGAAAAATTGATTTTGAACGAATAAGTTAAAGTTAAACAAATTGATATGAAAAAATTGATTTAAAGTTTAAAAATTGATTTTAAAAGAATAAGTTAAAAATATAAAGTTTTAAAAAAGTTAATATTAAAAGTTAAGTTAAAATTATGTTTTTGAAAAAGTTACGTTTTGAAAAATTATGTTTTGAAAATGTTAAGTTTGAAAATTAAGTTTTGAAAAAGTTAAGTTTATGTTTTAAAAATATTAAGTTAAGAATTAAATTTGGAAAAAGTTAAGTTTATGCTTTGAAAATGTAAGTTAAAAATTAAGTTTTAAAAGGGATTTGTTATGTTGATTTAATTGATTAAGTTCATTAATTTATAATAAATTTAGTTGATTAATTAAAGGTAAAATTGTAGGGTTGGTTGAGTTTGACTAATCTTTTAAATCCTTAATATCTCACCCATTTCTAAGTGGCAAACATGGAATCCTTATCTATTTTATGAGATGTTATCAATTTTATTTTGAAATTAAGTTTGAAAATCTAAGATTTGATTGAACCTTGAGTTGATTCAAGTTTAACAAATAGTAACTTAAAAGCACATTTGAATAATCGGCTTACAGGTCATGGTGATGCACATGGGTCTTCTTGAGTATCAGAACAATGACCCCTTCCTAGACAATGGTTTTTAATGAAATTATACTTTTACTTTACTATTTGAGAAATCCTGATCTAACTAGTTTAGGATATGGCAATGTAGCTTTGGCTAGTTCTACCGGACTAAGTAGACCAAATAGGATACTCCTTACCCTATCTTACTCTTTAGACAAGCTTCCCTAACGTATTATCATCACACTCCGCCCTGATACTAAGTTGAGCAAGTTTCAATCAGATCTAAGTCCTTATCTAACCATTTCTATCCTAAGCATGGTAATTTACAGAAAATAAATAAATAACCAAACAATCAATTAGGTGAACATGCTTAAGATATCTAAAAATAAAAATGGTCTTTCTATTTGCTCCCCCTGGATCATAACTTCGATAAAGTCTATCTAGATAGTGAATCTGGTCTAGCTTGATTTGTCAAACTTGTCTTAGGGACCCATGCTTGGACTCGGGGTGCTATTACGATTCACAATTGAAAAATACGACTTAAATTGCGAGTTGGTTTTAAAACCCAAGTCCAAATCAGTTGAAGACAACCTTTTGTTTTCTAAGAATCATATCAAAATTCTTGGAACCCAAGGTAAACTATTCTAAGGTATCTCTGAGTTCCTTGACTTGAGTTTTTAAAGAGGAATTATCTTCCTCAAGTTGTTGGACTTGAGTTGAGATTCCTCCTTGAACCGTCTCAGTTAAGAGATTGAGTTAGTCTCCTCCTTAAGGGCTTTGATCTCCTTTTGGATGGACTTGACCCGGACGTCGAACTTAGCCAACTTGTGAGATAGGTAGGAAATTAGATCGTCAAACTTGTGTTTGGAATAACCACTCACGGTGAGTTTACCTTCTTTTGGAGATAGAGATCGATCCATTGCTTTGTTTCGGCTCAGCTTCTGATTCAAACTCGGACTCGGTCTTGATAGATTCAGTCTTGATAAGGTGAACTTGTACTGATAATGCAAAATGGCTTAGCTGAGTTGGTTCTTCTTCATCATACTCTTTTGATGATTCATACCATGTTGCTTTCAGAGCCTTTGAATGAATCATCCTCTTCTTCTTACGTATCTTCCGAATGAGATTGACTATTCTAGCGGTGATTTCGTTGGCATCTTCAGTGTCCAATTCATCTTTGAATTTGGATTTTGGTTGGTACTTGGGCTTTGACTTCTTGTTTGTGAGTCTTCCTGCAAAAAACAACATATCTTTCTCGGCCGATGTAGCATTAGTTTGTTCATAAAGTTCAACTTTAGAAAATAATTAATATAATTTAACCTTTGAAAGATCCCTTAAAATTTTGTAAGCATCTACCATAGATGCCCACAAAGTATTTATTAGGAATGCTTTCAAGGTGTACATGATTATGTCATGATTTTTTAACTTTCTATCTGATCGTGTGAAGTCTATTTTGGAGGTCTTGGATTCGACTGTGTAGTTGACTCTATTGGTGCAGAAAGCACCCAAGTCGAACCTATGTTTTGATAATGGCAAAAGGGTTCAAAAGTTAAGGTATAATGTTTATCTAATATGTTACTCAAGTGTGCAGGAAAAGTCCTAGCGAAGGGCTGCTAGGCACCTGGCGAAGGAATGCCAGGATTCAAAGCCCTAGCGAAGGACTACTAGGCACCTGGCGAAGGAATTCCAGGATACAAAGCCCTAGCGAAGGATTGCTGGGCAAAAGTCCAACCGGAGGAGCCGGTTGGCATCAGGTAAATTCTCCCGAGAGGAGTAGGTGAGGACACGTTCCCCGTCGAGGGAACAGTAGGCATCGGTTCGACCTAGGGTTCCATTTGGGAGACCCAAAGTCAAAACCAAGACAGCTAAGGCTGTATAAAACTAACATATTATTGCTTTATGTTGTTTTGGACTAACCCTGGATGCAAGACCGAAGGAACGAGTGTCTGCAGCTCAGAGAGCCTCAAAGGAGTGAGGCAGCAGCTGAGTAGGGCGCCCGGAGTGTCCCGGGCGCCCCTAAGGTGAATACAAAATAGATGAAGCGAAAGAAGTACTTCGGCAGCTTATGGGCGGGGCGCCCCCGTGCTCCCGGGCGCCCCCCATGCTCCCGGGCGCCCCCAGCGTCCCGGGCGCCCCCAGTTTAAGCTAACGAAGCAGAAGCCAGCGAAGCCAAACGGATAAGAGGTGACCCAGTCAACTCGGGCGCCCCCAGCGTCCCGGGCGCCCCCGTCAAAGCCTGATCCCGAGATTGAAGGGATCAGAGCTAATCGAGAGGAACTCGGATCAGCTGACACGTGGGGGGGCGCCCCCGACGTTCCGGGCGCCCCCAGGGGCTATAAAAAGGCCCTCGACCCCAAGGCTTCAAGTAATCAATTCTTTCAACGCATTCACGCTCTTCTACGCTCACGCTCTTCTCCGGAAACCTCCTGACTCAAGATACAAGCGCCGACGACGTCCCTCTGCTCCGAAAATACAATCTACAACGGACGTTGGTAATGAAGAGCTTCTTTCAAAGTTTACTGCACTAGTCTTGTAATACTTCTTGTAAACTATTTTTGCGAACATATAGAATTACCCACAGAAAACGGTCAACGACCGTGGGCCTTGGAGTAGGAGTCGACCGCGACTCCGAACCAAGTAAAAACCTTGGTGTTTGCGTGTGTTTGTGTTAATTTCCGCTGTGCATTCTCTATTTCTTAATCCGAACGTTTTACGATATTCACCCCCCCTCTATCGTTTCTCTCGATCCAACAAGTGGTATCAGAGCAGGGAAGCTCAAATTTGGTGCAACCACTAATTTGAGAATTTTTCGGATTTTTACGAAATTCCTTTTTAATATTTTTTTTCATTCGAATTTCTTCTCGTTAATCGAGGTTAGTGCAACACCCCTCGGCAAATATTTTTTCTCTTTATCTCGCACTACTAATCCAAGACCAAGTCTTGGGATATTCCTTTTTCCGTTTAAGTTTACATTTCAGATAAAATGACCATGCAAGAAGGCTTCAGCACTGCAAGACCACCTCTCTTCAGTGGGGAGGACTTCTCCTACTGGAAGAGCAGAATGGAGGTCCACCTGAAAACTCAGGTGGACATGTGGATAATCATCCAGTCCGGACTGGAGATTCCAAAAAATGCTGAAGGAGTACCTCAAACCTACACAGAGTGGGACACCGCTCTGAAACGGAAAATTGAAACTGATTTGGTTTAATTCATATCCTGAACTGATTCAGTACAGCGAATTATGCAAGTTATTATTTTCTTTTATGCAATTTAATTATCCTGTTTCTGCTATACTTCTTTGTTTTTGATATATGGCAAAGGGGAAGAGATAGGAAAGGAGAGTTTAAAAGTTTTTCTCTAAATCCAAAATTTCAAACTCTATATTCAAAAAGTACTTAATTCATTTTTCAAAAGTACTAAGGTTTTCTAAGTATTTAAAAGTTTTCAAAGCTTTCTTAGTACTTTAAACTTAAGTTTTCAATCTTCCCTAAGTACATAAGTTTTCAATCTTCCCTAAGTACTTAAGTTTTCAAATTTTCCTAAAGTACTTAAAACTAAAATTTTTTCAAATTTTACTAAGTACTTAAAACTAAAATTTTTCAGATTTTCCTAAGTACTTAAAACTTAAATCTTTCAAATTTTTCTTAAGTATTTTAAACTTAAGTTTTCAAAAACTTTCTGAGTACTTAAACTTAAAGTTTCAAAATTTTCTTTAGTACTCAAACTTAAGTTTTCAAAATCCTCGTAATACTTAAACTTAAGTTTTCAAATTTATCTAAGTATTTAAACTTAAATTTTCTACAAGTATAAATTTTCCAAAAGTGCACAACCAAAATTATTTCGGAAAATATGTCTTTAAAGTTTAAGTTGAAAATTATTCTAAGTAAAATTAAATCCATCTTTAGACTTAGAATATATTCAAAAAACCTCACGAACTTTTGAAAAATCTAGGGAGAGATTCCTTCCAGGGGGAGGAAATAAAATTTCAGTTTACTTGTTCTGATTAACTTAACTTTTTGAACCAGAGTTGCCATAAATCAAAAAGGGGGTGATTGTTGGTGCAGAAAGCACCCAAGTCGAACCTGTGTTTTGATAATGGCAAAAGGGTTCAAAAGTTAAGGTATAATGTTTATCTAATATGTTACTCAAGTGTGCAGGAAAAGTCCTAGCGAAGGACTGCTAGGCACCTGGCGAAGGAATGTCAGGATTCAAAGCCCTAGCAAAGGACTGCTAGGCACCTGGCGAAGGAATGCCAGGATACAAAGCCCTAGCAAAGGACTGCTAGGCACCTGGCGAAGGACTGCCAGGATACAAAGACCTAGCGAAGGACTGCTAGGCACCAGGCGAAGGACGTCTTGGTACTGAAGACCTGGCGAAGGATAGCTAGGCACCTAGCGAAGGACTGCTGGGCAAAAGTCCAACCGAAGGAGCCGGTTGGCATCAGGTAAATTCTCCCGAGAGGAGTAGGTGAGGACGCGTTCCCCGTCGAGGGAACAGTAGGCGTCGGTTCGACCTAGGGTTCCATTTGGGAGACCCAAAGTCAGAACCAAGACAGCTAAGGCTGTATAAAACTAACATATTATTGCTTTATGTTGTTTTGGACTAATCCTGGATGCAGGACCGAAGGAACGAGTGTCTGCAGCTCAGAGAGCCTCAAAGGAGTGAGGCAGCAGCTGAGTAGGGCACTCGGAGTGTCCCGAGCGCCCCCAAAGTGAATACAAAATAGATGAAGCGAAAGAAGTACTTCGGCAGCTTATGGGCGGGGCGCCCCCGTGCTCCCGGGCGCCCCCAGCGTCCCGGGCGCCCCCAGTTTAAGCTAACGAAGCAGAAGCCAGCGAAGCCAAACGGACAAGAGGTGACCCAGTCAACCCGGGCGCCCCTAGCGTCCCGAGCGCCCCCGTCAAAGCCTGATCCCGAGATTGAAGGGATCAGAGCTGACCGAGAGGAACTCGGATCAGCCGACACGTGGGGGGGCGCCCCCGACATTCCGGGCGCCCCCAGGGGCTATAAAAAGGCCCTCGACCCCAAGGCTTCAAGTAATCAATTCTTTCAACGCATTCACGCTCTTCTACGCTCACGCTCTGCTCCGGAAACCTCCCGACTCTAGATACAAGCGCCGACGACGTCCCTCTGCTCCGAAAATACAATCTACAACGGACGTTGGTAACGAAGAGCTTCTTTTAAAGTTTACTGCACTAGTCTTGTAATACTTCTTGTAAACTGTTTTTGCGAACATATAGAATTGCCCGCAGAAAACGGTCAACGACCGTGGGCCTTGGAGTAGGAGCCGACCGCGACTCCGAACCAAGTAAAAACCTTAGTGTTTGCGTGTGTTTGTGTTAATTTCCACTGTGCATTCTCTATTTCTTAATCCGAACGTTTTACAATATTCACCCCCCCTCTATCGTTTCTCTCGATCCAACAGACTCGCCAACTCCCCTTCCTAAATTACATTATACAATTTATTTAAAAGTAAATCACATCTTGATACCTTAGAGTTTTGGAAGTTCCTTCATGAAGCTTGATCAATTTTTACCAAAGATCCTTCATACAGTTGAAGGGTCCGACCTGATCCAGTTCTTCTTTAGTAGGCTGCATTGGAGCGTTTGTGTAGTTTTTACATCGACCTAAACTTTCTTCCTTAGTGTTGTGTCCCAGTTCTCGCATCCCACGAGTTCTTCGTGTCCATCAAGAGGTAGCTCAAGATCGATTTGGATGATAATCCACATGTCCACCTGAGTGTTCAGGTGGACCACCATTCGACTTTTTCCAGTAGCCGAAGTCCTTCCTGGAGAAAAGAGGTGGACGGGCGATACTGTATCCTTCTTGAAGAGCTATAGAGGAAAAAAGAATCTTGCAAGGACACAAACAATAAAACTAGTACCAAGACTTAGTCTTGGATTAGTAGTGCGGGAGAAGAAAAAAAATGCTCAAGTGGTGTTACACCAATTTTTGGAAAATAATTAAAATAATAAAATAATAAAAAATATAATGACAAATTTTTTAGAAAGGGAAATTGCCCTAATTCTGACTTCTAGCAAAAAAATGAGAAGGCAAAATCAAAAAGGCGTATGAATATTTTATACCCACAAATGAATATTATTTTGCTAAAAAAAGGCAAAAGATAAATAAAAAAAGTAATACTTTAATGGTGGTTTCACCAATTTAGAGCGGTCCCGCTCTAATACCAATTGTAGGATCGAGTTGAGCGATAGAGGGTGGTGAATAGGGCTCTCAAAAAACTTTCGATTTAATAAACAAGTACATAGCGGAATAAAATAAGAACACAATGCTAACACGTCTTATTTACTTGATTTGGAGTCTATGACGACTTCTACTCAAAGGCTCATGGTCTTTGACGATTTACATTGGGCAATCACTAATAATATGAGAATAAGTACAAGTTGAATGCTCAAGTACAATGCAAGAGTAGTAATAAAAAGCAACAATACTGTTATACCGACAATGAAGGATTAAGAGAATTGGCGTGTTGTCGTCGGAGCAGCTTTTTGGTGTTGAAAGATCTTTTGCACAACACACAAGAGTGAAGAATGTAGAGAATAATTGTCTTGAGTCTTTGGTTGAACACCCTTATAAAGGGTCTCTCAGGATCCCATATGCTATCCCGGGTGCCCCCATAGCTGTGACTCAGTCGTGATCGATGGAGGTTCGGTCCAAATCTTATTTGCACTCGGCACCTATGTTGGTGACATGAATCGTCCACTCAGTGCTTGCCAACTCAGCTGAACACTGGCTAGGTTGAGGCATCCCAGGGGCCTGTATTAACTCGAGTGCACGAAATTCCAGGCGCTTGACTGCTCATGGGCGCTTATGACTTCAGGTGCCTGAGTATTTGCGGGTGCCTAAGTATTTGCAGGCACCTGGATCTTGGGAGTTGGACTCTTTTCAACCCATTAAAGCTTCTCTTCCAACCTCTAGCTTAGCTTTTCTGCACCCACAAAGTTAACACAGGAAAAATAAAAGGTGAATGCATGCTTTTGATAGCTTGGGTTGTCCGGTTCTGACTTTTATGTTTTGACCGAAACACTTGGTCAGACTGACGCCTATTGTTCTCTCTTCCGAGGAACGCGCCCTTATCTACTCCTCTCAAGAGAGATTACCTATTGCCAACTCTCAGTTTAACTTTTGCTCAACCTCTGATGACTCCGGAACTCGCATCGTTCGATCCTTGACTCGTCTTGACTCTTGTCCGTTTTCTTCGCTCGACCAAGTCTTCTACCCTATCCTCCAAATCAAGACTTCGGTGTCCAACCCTTGGTTAGGACTTAGTGTCTAACTTCACTCACTAGGTCTTCATGCCCAACCCTTGGTTAGGACTTAGTGTCCAGTTTCACTCACTAGGTCTTCATGCCCAACCCTCAGTCAGGTCTATGTTGCCTAATCCTGCAGATCTAGACTTAATGCCTAGGTAAATTAGGATTTTTCTGCACACTCAAGATAACACGTTAGATCACAAATAATACCTATCTTTAAATCCTTTGTCAATATCAAAACAAGATTCAATCAGGTACTTTTGGCACCAACAGAGCTAATGAGCTTAGATATATGCTTTTATTCTTGTTTTCACTCTCATTCACTTGTTATTATTGATTTATATTTGCATTATTATGCCCCTTTCTTTGTTTTTATCAGCATATTCTCTATTTCAAGTTTGGATATATGCTTTTGCTTTATTGCCATTTTTAGGAGTGTTTTGGAGTAGAAAAGATGCGAAAAAGAGTAATTCGGACCCGGAGACGCAACAAGACTGGCTTAGTCCAAGAGGAGCAGCCCCCATACAGCTGACACGGCCGGGTCGTGCCTCCATCCCAGCCAAGGTCATTCCTCACAGGCATGGCCTTGTTCAAGCCATGTAAGCTTTGAAGACCTGGTCGTGCTTATGCTCTAGACACCTCCAGCCTTGCCTATTAGGCATGACCAAGCTTTGGCCATGCTCGACTTGACGAAAGTGGCATGGCTGGGCCGTGCCTCCAGGTACTACCCTGCCTTTGGCCATGCCAACCTAGCTGTGTTTGGCATAGCTAGGCTGTGCCACTAGGCACGACCTGTGCCACTAGGGCCGAGCGGCCCTAGCTATAAAAGGGGACTTCCTCCCCTTTTCTTGGGGAGGAAGTTTCCCCTTTTGAGGGGAACCATCCCTAGGTTCCACCCATTATCTCCAGAGATCTCCTGCCTCTCCACCTCATCTCTGACACTTCCGTATCTCCCAAAGGCATTTGATTGGTTCTGAAGGCCCTCCATTAGCGACGGCTAAGCTTCTCTTCTCCTTCTTCTTTATTTTGTTAGAAGCTTGCCATTTCTTGGAGTCTTCATTCTTTCTTATGTCTCTTGAGTAGATTCTCTATTTCTAGGTTTAGGGAGTATATGTGATGTGTTCTTAATGATAACCCTATGGTTTGTAATGTTCTTGGATTGATGATGTGATTTGGAATATTTCTTGTGAAATGCATTTATGAATATTTTGTGCTTAGATCTCTTGAGTACTTGCATGATTGTTATGTTGATTGAATGGATTGTGTAGATTAGTGTCCATTAAGTGGAGATGCTTAAGGTTGTATGACCAGGGTAGCCTTAGTGATAGAGGTATGCCATTCTAACCAGACAACCTTGAGCACTCCTTCGACTCGGTCACTGCATTCACATAAGGATAAAGCTAATCCCTGCATAATGAGTGCCCTCTAGTCCTGTGTTAGGAGATAACTTGTGTAATTTAGGATCTTATGACCGGGGTTACCTGAATGACATAGGTATGCCATGTTAAACTGGACATCCTAAGTTATCTTGTCTATCTAATAGCACTGGATAGCTAACAGGGGAGACACTCCGGCTTACTGAATGGGAATCCTCTAGTCCTATATTAGAAGATGACTTGCGTAATTTAAGATCATATGTCTAGGGCCACCTAAGTGACATGGATTTATCGTATTAAATTGGACATCCTAAGTTATCTTGCCTATCTAGTGGCACTAGATAGCTAACGAGGGAGACTCGTTCATGTTGGTAATCAAATTATACTACCTATAATACTAAACCATTAAGACCAAGACACCTACAACCTATAGAGCCTTGAGGATAATCATATGGAAACCTAAATCCTAGGACATACCCCTCTCGTAGCCCCTTCACCCTCAATGAACCTAGACATTCTCTCCCTCTCTCTCTCTTTCTTTTTTTCTTTCTCCTCTCTCTTTTTAGTGAAAGTCCTTGTGCATTCTACACTAGATCAGCCTAGCTAGTTCAACTTTGCAACCTCCCTAGTGGTTTGTCATTCCTCAGTTCCTATAGATTCGATATTTTATTACTTGACGACATTGTCGTGCACTTACAAATTGCTATTAAGTTTTTGGCACCATTACTGGGGACTGAGATGTGCGACATTAGGTGACTAGCATTCCGAGCTAGACTAGGCATTCCTTTTTCATTGTGTACATATTGGTGCATACTTGCTTTTCTTTTACTTGTAGATATCTACATTTCTGCACTTTTATAGAAAATATAAAAATAGGGTAAATTTTTCAAAACACAAAAACATAGTTACTTTCTTTCATACATACTTGAAAAATATAAAAAGATACTTATCTATATCCGCTTCATTTCTTTATTCCCTCAAATATTTTTTGCTTTATTCTTGTCTTGTGAAATCTTTTATTGTGCATGCATAAGCTCCTTTCTACAAGTACATTGTTGTCTTTTGATCCAAAAATTGAATGAACTTGCAGACGTAGAAGGAGAGAACAAAAAACTCAGTTTGATTCAGATCAAGCACAGTTAGCTCAAATTACCATGGCCAATAACAACAAACTTTTGAAGGATTGTGTAATGCCTTATGCAAGGGGATGTAGCTTAGGAATATCAAGACCCATAGTTGAGATAAATAATTTTAAGATTAAACCGACTTTCATAACAATGATACAACAATATCATTTTGGGGGAGGACCACTGAAGTTCCCTACCAACATTTGGAGACTTTCTATGAAATTTGTAGTACTATAAAGATGAACGGTGTCCAAGCTGAAGCAATCAAACTATTAATATTTGGGTTCTCTCTGAGGATAGAGCAAAGGCTTGGTTAAACTCTCTCCCACCCAATAGCGTTTCTTCATGGGCGCAATGCGAGCAGGTCTTTCTCGAAATTTTTTCCCACCTAGCAAGAGTGCTTATATGAGGAATCTGATTGCCAGCTTTCGTCAGAATGATTCTGAGTCGCTCATTGAAGCTTGGGACAGATTTAAGGGAATGCTATGAATGTGCCCCCACCAAGACCTAGAAAGATGGTTAGTGATCCACACATTTTACAACGGAATCAATTATCAAATGAAAGTATCACTAGACTCCATAGTTGGTGGAGCACTAATGAATAAGGGATTAGATAAGGCCGAAGAAATCATTGAAAGTGTGGCACTTAACTATCATCCGTGGGTCTCTGAGAGGAGCAACAACCTGGCCAAAACCACTGGAAAGCATGAGGTTGGTGCTATAGACCTATTGTAAGCCAAACTAGATGCCTTGAATAAGAAATTAGAGAAGATCAATGTTAACCTGGTGAATGCAATACTGACAAGTTGTGGAGTATGTGGGAGCATGGAACACCCAATTGAGGAATGCCCACTTGGAACCATATCAACTCAATTATGCCAAGTGGAGTAGGTGGACACTATTGGTGCATTCAATCAATAGCAGAACTGTTGGTTTCGATTGTGATTGGGAACAAGAATCCTCCTCATGTCCCCGGATTAAAATTTTATTGATTAAAACAAATCCGGATGGAAAGGAAACATTCCGAAGCAACCAACTCATCATCATACTAACTGATTCGAGTGACCACTTGAACAAACTTGTTGTTCAAGCAATCTAACTCGTCTAATTGGTTAGCCGCAAAATAGATGATGAATGGATCGGCGATTTTTGTGTTTATCTTCGGGGTCCATGACAATAATTAACATACAATGATACAAGAACATAAAGGAACCAAAACAAGAAATTATACCTCTTGTTTACGTCGCGATCTTCTATTGTATGTCCCAACCTCTTCTTGGACGTCGTGTGGGCGATGATCTTCCAAGAAACAAAGTCACCAAAGCCTCTTCTTCTTTCTCCCACTTGCGCCAAAACCCTAGAAGAAGGAAGAAGATCTCCCTTCTTCCAAGTTGCGCCGATCAACACAAGGAGAAGATTCTCCTTGCGCCACCCTTAAAGGAAGAAGAAGAAATAGAGGAAGAAGAGAAACAAGTCTCTCCTTCAAGCCAAAACCCGAGCCAACCACTACTCTTCTCCTCTCTTCTTGCCGCTGGCCAAAGAAAGCAAGACAAGCCTTCTTCTTCAACCGCCGATGCCTCTTTCTTCCCCTCTAGACCAGTTGATGCTGAACACCCAAGGAAGGAGAAGAGAAGGAGATGTAGAGAAAAAGATGAAGTCTCTTCTTCCTCTTCCCTTGGACCGAAGCCTTCTTCCTCATCCAACCCGTCGGCGCCAACCCTAGGAGAGAGAAATTATGAGAGGGAGAGAATTAGGTTATGGGTTATGGTATGCCTTAGCCTCATGACACATGAGGTATATATAGGCTACAATAGGGACCATGAGGAGGAGTTGAGTCTTGGCCACCTAATGGATCAAAGCCCAATCCATTAATGATAATCCAATCCACTAAAGGATTATTATTGAACTACCTCATCAACCCCCATAATTAAATATGAGCTCCACCTATTATGTATACAAATTCTCCCCATGTTTAAGATCTCGAATGTCCATTAATTAATTAAATTACTAACAATTTAATTAATTAATATCTAACTCCATTAGTAGTACCACTCAACCTTATCATCATGTCGGACCAAGTCCACCTGCAAGATTTACATGATGAACTTTATGAGCTCCTCAAGGGGACACCATCATCCTAATATACAGGACACGGTTTCCTTCTATAATCAACGACACACCATGTAAATAATATTATTTCCTAATTTACCGGGCTTATTGATTTAACAAATAAATCTCGCCCACTGGTAAATCAAAGAAATATATATTAAGTACATGTGCCCATTATTATATCGCGATTATGAGCATGTACAACATAATATCTAAGGACTGATTCAATTATATAGTCAGTATAAATTGAATCACCTATATATCGGTCCTGCTCAAATCACACAAAGTGTACTAGTATAATTCTATAGTCAAGATAGACCAATACCAAATTACACTACAACCATGCCAATGGTTTGTCCAAAATCATGTCGGTTGTAAGCCTCTACTTATACTCTACAAGAGACTGATAACATGATCTTCTGTGTAGCACCACACACTAAGTTATCTACAATGTAAAGTATTAAACAATATGCACACATATAATTAATATAAAATGCAAACAATGATCATGTGATTTTTATTCCAAAATGTAGATATTCATACAAAAAGCTAGGCTTTTAGTATACATCCTAACAATCTCCCACTTATACTAAAAGACTATGCTGTCATCAAACTGCCATACATCTAACTCCAATTCCCTCCACATGCCTATCAAATGCTCTTGCTGGAAGGGCCTTAGTGAAAGGATCTTTCAGGTTGTCCTCTGATGTAATCTTAGCGACAACAACTTCTCCTCGCTTTACGATCTCTCGTATCAGGTGGTACTTGCGCTCTATGTGTTTACATACCTTATGGGCTCGTGGTTCCTTCGAGTTTGCAACTACACCACTGTTATCACAATAAATTGTGATAGCTCTGGGCAAACCAGGAATCACATCCAAGTCCATCAGGAAATTTCTGAGCCATACAGCTTCTTTGACTGCCTCAGAGGCTGCCACATACTCAGCTTCCATGGTGGAGTCCGCCACACATTATTGCTTGACACTCCTCCATATTATGACTCCACCTCCCAAAGTAAACACATTCCCTGAGGTAGACTTATTCTTATCCCTATCTGATTGGAAGTCAGAATCTGTATAACCCACAGGGAGTATTTGATCTGCCTGATAAACTAGCATATAATCCCTAGTCCTTCTCAGGTACTTTAATATATGCTTTATCGCAGTCCAATGTCCCTGTCCTGGATAATTCTGATATCTGCTAACAATGCCTACTGCAAAGTAGATATCCGGTCTCGAACATAGTGTTGGATCGAGAAAAATGATAGAGGGGGGGTGAATATCGTTAAAACTTTTCGGATAGAATAAAGAGCGAAAATACAACGGAAATAATTAAGTGCACACAGGAACACAAGATTTTTACTTGGTTTGGAGTCGCGGACGGCTCCTACTCCAAGGCCCACGGTCCTTGACCGTTTACTTTGGGCAATACTATAATCGCGCAAAACAGTTTACAAGTTGAGTACAGGAATATTGCAGGAAATGAAAATAGCTACACTTTTCATTACCGACGCTCAATGTGGATCGTATTTCAAAGTAGAGGGTCGACGTCGACGCTGGAATCTCGAAGTCGGAGTTTGCTGGGGTGTAGCGCTTGAACGAAAAGCTTTGGAGCGTTGAGAAATTGTGTTGTTGAAGCCTTGGGGTCGAGCCCCTTTTATAGTGCTCTATCGGGGCGCCTGATGGGTTGGGGGCGCCTGACACATGCCCTTCGATCCGGGAATCCTTATCCGCGGGCTCGGTCAGCGCTTATCCTCCTCTCTTGGGCGCCTGAGCTGATGGGGGCGCCCGTGACCTCACGGGCGCCTGATCCACCTTGGTTCAGTGGCTTCACAGCTGTGTTTTGGGATTTGCCTTCACTCTTGGGCGCCCGTATCCTTACGGGCGCCTGAGCCCATTCGGGCGACTGTCTCCATTCGGGCGCCTAGGCCCAGTGAAGCACCTTCACTTGCAGACGATCAGTCCTTCGACCCTGCAACTAAGGTTAGTCCCAAAAATATAATAAACAATAATTACAGCCGTAGCTGTCTTGGTTCTGACTTCGGGTCTCCCAAATGGAACCCTAGGTCGAACCGACGCCTAATGTTCCCTCGACGAGGAACGCGTCCTCACCTACTCCTCTCAGGAGAATTTACCTTTTGCCAATCGGCTCCTCCGGTTGGACTTTTGCCCAACTTTACTCACCAGGTCTTTGTGCCCAATCCGCGACCAGGTCTTAGTGCCCAATTCCTCGAACCAGGTCTTCAGTGCCCAACCCTCGGCCTGGACTTAGTGCCCAATTCCTCGAACCAGGTCTTCGGTGCCTAGCCCTCGGCCAGGACTTAGTGCCCAATTCCTCGAACCAGGTCTTCGGTGTCCAGCCCTTGGCCAGGACTTAGTGCCCAGTCCACGACCAGGACTTATTGCCCAACCTTTTGTCAAGACTTAGTTGCCCAATTCTTAGAACCAGGACTTCGTGCCTAGTGTTCCTAGGACTTTTCCTGCACACTTGAGTAACATCGTTAGATCACCAATAATACTTAACTTTGAACCCTTTGCCAATATCAAAACAAAGTTCGATATGGTGCTTCCGGCACCAACAGATTCAACCAATCGATTGATGTAGATAAGAACCTACTACCCAAGGATATTATTATACTTAGTTATTTGACACAAATACATAGTAAGTATAATAACCAATCATGCCTTATTAATTATAGAATATGATACAAAATGTCCCCAGTCAATCATCACATAATTGGTTCTAGGGCTCCTATTAACACCTTCAACCTACTTCTCTCAGGAGACGGTTGCCACCCAGTCCATTCGGGTGGACTTTTACTTAGCCTTCGATACTCTCGGATCTCGAGACGTCTGAACCTCGACCCGTCTCTACTTATGTCCTTAGTCATTGCTCAGCTAAGTTGCTCAATCCCTCGGACCAAGACTTCGTGCCCAAACCCTAGGTCCAGGACTTCGGTGCCCATCCCTCGGCCAGGTCTTCGTGCCCAATTCTTCAAACCAGGTCTTCGGTGCCCAACTCTCGGCCAGGACTTAGTGCCTAATTCCTCGAACCAGGTCTTCGTGCCCAGCTTCACTTACCAGGTCTTAGTGCCCAATTCTTCGAACCAGGACTTCGTGCCTAGGATAACTAGGACTTTGATTCACTTTGTTACACCTTTCTTAACTAACCCTTCCCTTGTTCAATGTATCAGTTACTTAAGTATATTGTCAAACATTGAAACATTTAGAGGAGGACATCACTGATGCAACTTGCACCAACACACATAATTGGCTTTAGGGCTCCTACTAACAAAATGTTCGTGCCTCTTGTAGTATCTACACAAACATGATCCAAGCCTCGGAGAAGAACCATATTAGTTGTGCTAGCAACTTAGGATGATTCACAAGACAAGAGGATCAAAAACCTCCACTAGGGAGTTTCGGCAAAGGAATATTTAGTCTTTGACAAGAAGGGATTTTATACTCATCCAATGAATACCAAGGGTTTTTGCCCCTTGAGCTCCCTTCATTTTAATGCTAATAAAACACAATGAATACCAAGCCTCTTGGTATCCGTTTTGACTTTTAATATTTTATTCATTTTATGAATAGAATGCCCCTTAGCCTTCCTCTCCAATAATATTTCATTAAATATTTTAATAAATATTATTCATAATTAAGTGGTTGAATCTAATCTAAATGAGTCTAACTTGGATTAAACTTAATCCCTCAATCCAATTGGATTTACTTGAGTCTAACTCAAATAATCTAATTTCGGATCACATTTTAGTCAAACTAAAATCAATTTATCTCCGAAATAATGTGTCCTTACGTTGACCCAATAGGTTCTTATAATGTTGGCAATGTATCTAAACCACTTTAGATGCATAAACAATGAGTGACATCTAGCAATATATCATTACTACCTAAGTGACGAGAATGTCGAGATTTGACATAACTTTTCCATGACTATTATAATGTATGACTTTGTCTTTCTATCCTCGATATATAGATTGATCAATAAGGCATATAGTGTGTCATTCTCTAATCAATTTTTGTGTTTCTTGACCCCCAAGTAGACTCATTCAACCAAATGAGATTAATATCTCATATTATGTCATTTGAGCATGACCATTCATTTTGATAGTCCTGCTCGATCAAAGGGGCTCACAGATATCACTCCCGTTATATGGGAAGGATAGATCTCATCTATATCACTCATATTCCTCCATATAATTTGTTACATACCCAGTAATTACTTTTATAGTCCACCTTGTTACGGGTGACGTTTGAAAATACCAAAATGCATAACTCCTTATGCAAGGAACCGTAGTTACTTCAGGTCTAAGGATTATTTATTCCAATAGTTATTATGAGAAAGTTTATGACACTCATATAAAGATCCATGAAACTCATGGTGGGTCAATTCAGTATATATTCTCTAATATATACCCATGTGTCAACTTGATATCTCATATCCATGACTTGTGATATCAAGTCATAATTGACCTACATGCTAGTTTCAATGCATTAATATTGTCCTTAAATATTAATGCTTGACTAGGAATAGTTAAGAGTATTGTTCTTTACATCATCTCACTATCAATTCAACTAATTGATATAATGTAGATTAGAACCTACTACCTAAGAATATTATTATATTTATTCATTTGACACACATATGAAGTAAATATAATAATCAAAATTATGCCTTTATTAATAAGATATGATACAAAAAGTTTCCTAGTCAATCATCACATAATTAGCTCTAGGGCTAATACTAACACTATAAATAGAGCTCCTTAGCTTAGAATTATCAACTCATTCAATTGTAATCTCTTCTATAATTCTGTGTTTAAGTGTTCTGTGTTTTCAACAAGTGTAAGAGGCTTCTCCGCCTACGAAAAGGAGAAATTCTAATGAGCTTTCATCATCTTGGATTAGCAATTACCCAAGTTGCAAACCAAGTAAACTCGGAGCCTTGCATTTTATTATTGTTATGCTTTATGTTATTTTAATGGCTAACTAATCAATCATCTTTGTTAAAGAATAGCAAATGATTTAGTTTAACTTTTCAATGCTATTCACCTCCCCTTCTAGCCGGCCAACACAGTCCTACAGATATATTGTGGACCCAAGTCATATTTTTAAAGCAAAACCATTGGTAACTTAAAAGGAACTTAAGGGAAAATCTGAAGTATAAGGAGGTTCCGATATGAATCGAGGATTCAAAGGATCAAGTGTTGAGACAAACGACTATTCCGTATGTTAAAGTCCAGTGGTCCAACCATATTACTAGGGAGGCTACTTGGGAACAAAAAGATAAAATTAAATGCGTATAATTTACCCTCATCTTTTCGAGGTCTAAGGTGACATAAGTTTCAAGGATGAAACTTTTCATAAGGAGGGAGGAATATGAAAATCGATAAAATCCTTAAACCCATGATTTTAGCTATAGTTACAAGAGAAGAGTTGTAACTCCTTGTTAATAGTAGTAATATAGACAATCATGAATGAATGAGAAGGTGAAGATTTGATATTCATATATTTAAACCCATGATTTTAGCTATAGTTACAAGAGAAGAGTTGTAACTCCTGGTTAATAGTAGTAATATAGACAATCATGAATGAATGAGAAGGTGAAGAGTTGATATTCATCTCTTTGATTACCACCTTAATGTGAAGGTGAAGAGTTGATATTCATCTCTTTGATTGTAATATTAACGAGAAGGTAAAGAATTCATATCTTTGATTGTGACCTTAATGAGAAGGTGATCAGAGTTGATATTCATATATTTGATTATCACTTTAATGGGAATGTGAAGAGTTGATATTTATCTCTTTGATTGCCATCTTAAAGAGATAATCCTCAAAATTTCTCCCCTATAAATATTCATACTCCTAAGAGAGAACATATGCCCGACAGAATTATTTGGCAAGAAAGAAGAAGTGAAATTAAAGAATCCACTTCTCTCATTGCTTTGCCAATCTCTAAGGATTATTGTAAGTGAGCTTATTATACAAATAATGATTCTGTTTTATAGTAAAGAAATAAATAGTTTTATTTTCTTAAAATTGTTTCTTTCAATATATTACCGTTTCACTATTATTATTATCGATTATTGTTTGTTATGGATTATAATCATTATTGAATTTTGGTGCACTAAATTGATTATGAACCAAATGGTAAGGATATATATTCTAAACACCATTGATTATTAAATTATTATTGATTACCGATCTCTTCTATGAGGTATAATTCTAGAGGATTGATATCAGTTTAAGCTATGAGAAATATGATTTTATTTTAGTGTTTGCATTAATTTTTGTTTTGAGATTACTGTTATTCTTCCTGCTGAGAAATTATTATCTTTCAAGAACCACTATATTTGTATTTTTATCCCCCACTTACTGAATGACTTCCAAATCACTCACTAATTATACTCAAATTTAGTTAGAGACGAAATGAGAATCAAGAATGAAATCGAGAATAGAGAGCAAGTTGAGTTCCGGAGATGAATTCGTTCCAATTGTTAACCAAAACACTAGAATTCTACTATAATAATGAATTATTAAATTTAAGTAAATATAATTTAATTAGTTTTGAATTGTATAAATATTTTACTATTATGTTGAACGAAAAGATTGATTTGTGCAATTCCTATACTATTGAAGTGAGTTGTTTTCAAATTTTATATTTGAAAATAATGCCGATTTTAATTGTTGGTCATCGAGCGTGCCACATTTACTTGCATAATTATATCCTATACACTTTTAGTAAAGAAAAATGATATGCAGTAAAAATTTGTAACATAAAATTTAACATGAATGATGTGACATTCTAATTATAGCGATCCTCGATGGGTTCACTATACCCCCCAGATTATGAAATGGTTCGGGGCGACGGCCGGAGGCCGCCGTTGATGTCCAAGTGGCAATCAGATACGTATATAAAAAGTGCCACGTCATTCATGTTAGATTTCATACTACAAACTTTTGTTACATATCATTGCTCTTTAGTAAATGATCAATTATCAACATATCTATAATGATTTTATCACGAATCATTTATCGTGGAATTTTGATGAGAGAGAGAGAGATTGGAGTTGCCTAGCCGATCAGCCACGTCATGGGCTGGTTCGTTGGGTCTTTCGGAGGCGATAAAGAGAGTGATTGTAGTTGCCAGTCGATTTGCCGGATCATGATCTGGTTCGGTGGGTCTTTCGGATTCGATAAAGAGAGAGATTGGAGTTGCCAGTCGATTTGCCGGATCATGGTCTGGTTCGGTGGGTCTGTCTGGTTCTGTGCGTCTTTCGGACGTGATAAAGAGAGAGATTAAAGTTGTCAGTCGATTTGCCGGATCTTGGTCTGGTTCGGTCATTGTCGGATCATTTTCGTACCAGGTCGGGTTTGTCCCCCGGGAAAGGCGATCGTTAATCGACAGGCGTCAGCCCTCAAGATTCAAGAATGGGGGAAATGGAAATAAAACAAATCTCCCACTCGCTTCTCGTGCTCGAGGGTGACGCTCCCCTCGCCGCGGAGAAGTGGAATCTCTGGAGTCTCAACTTCCCCGATCCCCGGCCGTAGAATAGAGGTAGGTCGGATACACTGGATTGGATGCCGAATTAGAGGATTCAAGGGTTTCTTTTGATTTACGCCGGCTCGATTTGTCGGACATGGCACCGATCCTGTTGAAATCCACTTCGTCCAGGGGGATGCGCAATGAGCGCGGGGTTGGAAACAGCCGGACGTATCTTTATCTGAATGTCTACGATTTGACGCCGGTGAACAAGTACCTCTATTGGTTCGGGCTTGGTGTTTTTCATTCTGGGATCGAAGGTGCTATTATTGTTATTATTAGTTTTCTGATTCTTTGCATTGGTTCATTCTTGCAATTTTGATATAGGAATTGACATTAAACCTGATATTCTGTGATGCTATTGTTTCCTGCATTTTTTTTCAGGACATTAGCTCCTGTTTAGCAATTTTCTACAAGGATTTTTTTTCTTGTTTTAATCTGGATCTTTATCATGATAACTAAGTGGACAGCCCTCAGAATTTGCTATGGATTAGCTAGATTTGTCTCAACATTTACATATAAAAGAACCTTACAGTTATTGTGGCTCGGGATAGATCTACAGCATAAGCTTGTTACGTTAGTGTTTCACCAACACAACGGAATTATTAATATCAATAATTTTTTAACTTATCCAAATTGACCACTATGTTTATTTCTGAACATTTCACTGGAACAACAAAGATGGTGTGTGTATTATATTGTTTTTAGCAATATTTTCTTCTGGGAAAGCGACTGATGTTTTCACAATTCTATTATTTTGTTTACTGCTCTTTCTTTGCAAATCAAACACAATCTCTAGGTTTTCAATTTTCTATTGCAAAACCATACGCCACACACTAGTCAAATATTTCAATATGATCCAGTTCACTTTATACATCTCCACAAGTCATCCTCCACCTTTATATGGCATGATGTTTTTTCCCCTGATTTTCTGCCCATTGTTTCATCTACTATGCTATTACCAACATTATGTTCACTTTTTCTTGTAGTTCATGGCATGGAGTATGGATTTGGAGCACATGATTACCCAGTGAGTGGAGTGTTTGAGGTGGAACCGAAAAACTGTCCTGGTTTTGTCTTCAGACGTTCTGTGTGTCTGGGTACTACTGACATGTCCCACTCAGAATTCTGCTCATTCCTTGAAGGTCTTGCTGTAAACTATCATGGTGACACCTACCATTTGATTGTCAAAAACTGCAATCATTTCACAGATGAAGTTTGTAGAAGTTTGACAGGAAAATCTATTCCTGGATGGGTGAATAGACTTGCCAGACTAGGTTAGTTGCTTTCTTGAAACATAACCTTTGGTTTTATGAAAATATGTGGATATCGATTTGCATGTGATTAGCAATTTTCAGGATCATTTTTTAACTTCATTCTCCCTGAGAACATTCGGGTCACAGCAGTTGGACAATTACCAGTTCATCCAGCCTATTCTGGTGAGTTTGAAAGTCTTCTTACTTTTGTTTAATCTTATATATCTTTTGTATATATTTATGCTCGCACTTTAGGGCCTTCATTGATAGTTACTTGGGGATCAAGTTAAAAGGAAAAGGAAGGGAAGGGACGAAAGGGGGGAGGGGGGAGAGAAGGGAAAATTTTGGTGAGGTCACAACAATGGAACTTTTGATACTCTTATTGCAATACCTTTAACCAGTTCTGCCTAGCTTGTTGATGCTATCTCTAGGTAACGAACGTGGGGCAGATTAGGTGGAGATGGAGCATCACTTTGCTTGATAATCCCCTATCACCCTATTGTTGCCGCTGCTCAAGCACTCTGTTGCATTTGTAGCTCAGTCTGAGCACTATCAGCTACAACAAGGTAGTGACCAAGCAGACCAACCATGAACTTGGCCAGCTTCATTGAGGTAGAAGGTGGAGGAGATGGATCAAACAAACAGCAAAACTGATCAATCCTCACTCTTCTCTTAGTTTTCTATCCTTAGAAGTACATGGAGGAGGGAGACATCCATACCCTGCTTCCTCTCCTCTGCCATCAAATTTCTTTTCCTTTCTCTCAAAGTAAACAGATCCTTACAAAAATAGAAACTGAAGTTTTCTATAGATAAGATGGATGAACATTTTAGCTCTTGATGGTTGGATATTATTGCTTCAACCAAATAGGAAAGAATAATAACCTAGATAGATCCTTATCAAAAGAATAATCAGCTGAATAAAAATATGTTATGTAGGAGTTGGTTTTTAGTCATTCTAGAATTTGTTAATGTAGCTTTTATGCATTATCCAGACGAAGTGCCTATCTGGAAGTGTATCTCTTGAAACAAATTGGGTCAGAATTTTTAATTGTGTTAGTTTAGAAACTGAAAATCACAGCACTAAGTAAATCTTAAGGCTATTTTCCATTCCGTTGCATCCCATTCAATCAAATACGTAAATGTTTTATATTACTCCCCTAACTTTGAACTTTTCATTCTACTTGGGTCGCTAAGGTCTTCTAGCAATGAAATACTAATTCTGTCTCTAAACCTAGCGATGGATTTTCACTTTCCGTCACTAATTTTAGCGACGGAAGATTAACTTCTGTTGCTAAAATCCTTAACAGAAATTTAAATTTCCATCAATAATTAGAGATAGAAAATTTAGCTACAGAATTTAGCGTAAAGCACCCCTTTGTTTACACATTCACATTATAGAACCAAACAACACTACATAACATAACACCACAACTCATTCACAAATCCACATATTTATATTATACACACAAACGATACATATCAAATCCAATCCAACAACATATCAAATTCAATCCAACAAAGATGAATATCAAAGACATCTCAAATTTTACTAATAAATATCTGAATTTAATAAATCCAAATACATTACCAACGATAATAAAAATCTCCTAGTGAACACATCCAATCCCACTCTAAAACTAGTTAGTAGTATTCAATCCTGCAATAAGTATAATACGATAGGCTATTAATAAAACAAGGAAAAAACTAGTATTATCAGAATTATGACCTACAAATTGAATTTAAACTAATCAAGGTGAACACTATGAAAAGATACCTGAATGCTAGTTTGGATACCTGCTGATGGTGATATATAAAATATATCATTATCTACAATGTTTCTAAAGATGCATCTAATATGAAAATTAATAGATTTATTTTGCATGTTTCATGAGTGATAAACAAAAAAAAGAAAAGTTAAAGGTTAACACACCTCTCAGTCACCTACTGATCACTTTCGTGAGGGTGGTCTTGAGTCTCTTGAGAGTCAAAGCCATACGACGTTTGACTCATTCGAGCAATGAATTCTTGTATTTCTCATCTAATTTGCTCATATCTCATTTGGGCTTCCCGAGATGTCGGGAGTCAATTCTTCAAATTTAGGTTTTTTTGTACTTCAGTAGATGATGACCACTGACCCTAGGAGCCATCATACGATTTTAATGTCGAGAGTCGATTCTTCAAATTTAGGTTTTTTTGTACTTCAGTAGATGACCATTGACCCTAGGAGCCATCAATGACCCCCATGGGCATAGCTAAGATGGTAAGGGGTTGGTAGATTGTCACTAGGGGTTTGGCTTCGAGCCATGGGGCTGGTAGTGTTGGGGTAATCGACCCAAGTATGATCAAGTGGTTCATAGGTTTTGATGTGTGTGTGTCAATATGATTAAGTTAGGTTGTCATGTTGGTTTGATATATGTGTTTGAGTCATGCAAGACTTGGTGAATAACACATGAAGTACGCATCCGAGGGATGAGAGCCGAAGGAAGAGGACTCCATGGGAAAGTCGGGGAAGTATACTTAAGGGCACACACGAAGGTTGGCATGGAGGCAAGCCGTGGGCTTGTATGCGCATCTGAGGGTTGAAAGCCAAGGAAGAGAACTTCAAGGGGCAAGCCAAGGGAGTGGACTTCAAGGCATATGCGAAGGGTGGTCTTCGGATTGAGTTTGAGTGAAAATGTAAGCTGGGCAGTCGACTGCGCCTGGGGCAGTCGACTGCCAGAACTCACAGAAAGATCAGTCGACTAATCAGTTCAAAAATATAACCGTTGGGTTAGCCGTTGGCTAGTCACTGGCTGGGCATCAGTCGACTACCCTTGGGGCAGTCGACTGGTAGCGAGTTGGGATGTTTGTTTAAACAACCCTCTCCACCATTTAAGTAGCAGCTTAAGGCTAAGAGAAGATTAGCTCTTAATTGTAAGATCTTCTCTCTAGTGCTCATCTTCTTCCTCAAACCCTAGATTCATCTTGTAAGGAGGAAGAATGATTGTGAGATGTTGCTCTCCACCGAGAAGGAGAAAGACTTAGCTGGAGATTGCCGGGGGATGATCCACCGAAGGATCAAGGGATCGTCCACCTCAAGGACATGCCGTGGAGTAGGAGCAAGAAATCTCCGAACCACGTAAAACGGTATTGTGTTAGCATTGCTATTTTAATTGTTAAGCTTCCGTCTGTGCTAACCTTGAAGGGAGAATTGCGACTTGGGGTGACTGAGCTATTCACCCCCCCTCTAGCCGCGCTATCGATCTCAACAAGTGGTATCAGAGCACAAGGACCCCTTCAATGGACTAACCGCCGAGAAGAGCAAAATCTTTGAAATGGCCGGCTCACACATCCAACCACCAAAATTCGAGGGAGAATTCTCATGGTCGAAGAAGAGGATGTAGGTATTTTTCAATACTGATTTTGATATAATGTTAACTATGAAAAATGAGTTTGAAGTACCTAGGGATCAAGAGAATAAGTTACTTGATGAAATAAGATGGAGCAAGAAGCAAAGAGATGACCATCTAACAAATTTTAAAGCTTTGCATCATCTACTAAGTGTACTCCCTCAATAAGAAGTAACAAGGATTGAGAGTTATTCAAGTGCCAAGGATTTATGGGAAAAGTTAGTAGAGCTTCATGAAGGCACTTCGGAGGCGAAGATGACAAAGAGAGAACTTCTCTGATCCTAACTCAACAATATCAAGCTTGATAAAGGGGAGAAGGTATCAAATTTACATGCTAGATTTAAGGAAGTACTTAATGAACTAACAAGTGTAGGAGAACAATTGTCAAACCGAGACATTTTGATGAAAGCCATCAATGCATTCCCAAGAACTTCAAATTGGAGCTCAATGGTGGACTTGTACTATATTTCCAAGGATCTAAAGAAAACATCTCTAGAAGAATTCTTTTCAACCATGGAACTTCATGAAACTCGAGTTGGAGGAACAATTGAAGAGGATACAAGACAAAAAGTATAGCCCTTGTGGCAAACAAAGGAAAAGGTAACAAGAAGAAGGCTTTCTCATTCGATTCCGAGGAATCAAGTGCATCAATGGATAGTGATGCGGAAGCCTACATGGTAAGAAAAATGAGAAAAACATTTAAATATGTTTCTACTAACAAGTCTCATGATAGGAAAGGGTCAAGAAGCAAAAGTAAAACAAGGAAGATCATTTACTACAATTGCCAAGGAGAAGGACATATGACAGATGAGTGCCCCCTCTTGAAAAAGAAGGAAGGAAAGAAGAAAGAAGAAAAGAAGAAATCAAAAGAGAAGGGAAAGAAAGTGTAAAACTTGAAGGCTACATGGGATGATTCATCCTTATCGGAGGAGGAGGAACATCATGTATCTCATTTCGCACTAATGGGAATTGACGACATTGCCTCCACGTCATCCGAATTTGAAGAAGAGAAGAGCTCAAGTGAAGATGAAGGGAGCTTAAGTGAAGGGGGAGGCTCAACTTCGGAATCGGACGTCTCGGTGAGGTATACAACTTACCCACTTCTACTCTTGTAAAAATAATTTCTAGCACTAATGATGATTTAGCTAATGTTAGAAAGAAGATTAAGTGCTTGAAAAATGAGATTAGCATACTAAAGGAAAAATTAGAATCTATGAAAATTAAGGATGATGTGCATGCTCCTTCTTCTATTTCAAATGACTCATGTTTAGAAGAGGAAAATAGGATTTAAGGGAAAAGATAGATAGTCTTACTAAAGCCCTAGAAAATTTGAAATTGGCTCAAAAACATTAGATATGATAATTGAGAGCCAAAGAGCTAGTTTCAAGAAAGAAGAGTTAGGGTTTGGAAAATCTAGCAATGGAAGAACCTATCATTGCTTACTTGCTAGATGACAAGCAAAGACCAAGACCCTAAGTAAGAAATGAATCCCTAAGGAGTACTTGGTTAACCCAATTAGGAAACATTTCTATTGGGTACCAAAGTCAATCCTCAAGGATTAAAGGATTTGGGATTAAGTCAACCATTGTATTAAAATTTCAAATTGTTGAAATTTTGTTGGCATGAGACATTAAGGGGGAGTTTGTAGCCCATAGTAGAATTTCATGATAAGTTGGGCTAAATATGGTTTACCTTAAAAATATCTCATATTACTTTGCTTATGATTGTATTTATGTATATGAGATATTAGGATGATACAAATAATACACTTATGCTTGTGACATTTTGTTAGGTTATTAGATGTATCACATTATTGAAAATAGACCAACTATGGGAAAAATAAATGTTTAATTAATGGACATCTTGTCCATGGATCATAGTTGAACATTTCAAATAATTTGAAAACATTTGTGTTTTATTTACTATGACATAAGTTTGCAAAACACATGGATTCAAAACTAGGGTGTAAGTTTGATACAAAGTTGGATGTTTTCAAAGAATTTGAGATTTAGTCAAAAAGTCAAATATGTTTAGATTGTTCATGGAAATATATTTTTCTCTGATAAAATATATCATAAGAAACATGTTTGCAAAATTTCATGATTTTTCGAATTTTATGGAATTGTTTATGAATTTCTGAATTTCAGCTCAGAAGCTGAAAAGTTCAGACTGGTATGTATCAGTCGACTGCCCCTGAGGGCAGTCGATTGATCCATCTGTGAATTGGCAGTACTAAGGCACCATTCGACTGATAACTATCTCAGTCGACTGGTCCTTCTGATTTCTAGTTTCTGGGGGTTTTTCAGAAAAAGAATGATATTCATATTTATTGCCAATGGTAAATATTGCTTGGAGCAATCCTTTTGATGGTGTCATTGGGGGAGAATTGGGAGGTTTAAGTTAGTTTTGTAACTTAACTTATGGAAAATTGAAAATTATATGGAGGGCATAGGTTAAGGGGGAGAATGCATGTTTATGCTTCTTAATTTACCATGTCTTTAATTTTCAAATTGTTATTATTATACTTAACTTAAACATATTGCCACACATCGGGGCAATCGACCCAAGTATGATCAAGTGGATTATAGGTTTTGATGTGTGCGTGTCAATATGATTAAGTTAGGTTGTCATGTTGGTTTGATATGTGTGTTTGAGTCATACATGACTTGGTGAATCACACATGAAGTACACATCCGAGGGACGAGAGCCGAAGGAAGAGGACTCCAAGGGAAAGCCGGGGAAGTAGACTTCAAGGGCATACACGAAGGATGGCATGGAGGCAAACCATGGGCTTGTGTGCGCATCCGAGGGACGAAAGCCAAGGAAGAGAACTTCAAGGGACAAGCTAAAGGAGTGGACTTCAAGGCATACGCGAAGGGTGGTCTTCGGAGTGAGTTTGAGTGAAAATGTAAGCTGGGCAGTCGACTGTGCCTGGGGCAGTCGACTGTCAGAACTCACAGAATGATCAGTCGACTGGTCCAGGACCAGTCGACTGATCAGTTCAAAAATATAGCCGTTGGGCTAGCCGTTAGCTAGTCATTGGCTGGGCATCAGTCGACTGCTAGCGAGCTGGGATGTTTGTTTAAACAACCCTCTCCACTATTTAAGTAGCAGCTTAAGGCTAAGAGAAGATAAACTCTTAATTGTAAGATCTTCTCTCTAGTGCTCATCTTCCTCCTCAAACCCTAGATTCATCTGGTAAGGAGGAAGAAAGATTGTGAGAGGTTGTTCTCCACCGAGAAGGAGAAAGACTTAGCCGGAGATTGCCGGGGGGTGATCCACCAAGGATCAAGAGATCGTTCACCTCAAGGACACGCCGTGGAGTAGGAGCAAGAAATCTCCGAACCACGTAAAATGGTATTATGTTAGCATTGTTATTTTAATTGTTAAGCTTCCGTCTGTGCTAACCTTGTAAGGAGAATTGCGACTTGGGGTGACCGAGCTATTCACCCCCTCTAGCCGCGACATCGATCTCAATAGGTAGAGCGTAAATCCCTACACCCTGTGTCAAAAGTCTCTCTCCCCAACCTCTTGCTTTTTCAGTCACCGTGATTTACCTCCTCTGTGTTGCTCCTGGGGCGGATTGGCGAAGGCGCTGGGTGCCAGTGTTTCGCCTTTTGTCACTTCATACGATTGTATATGACTCTCGCCTAGGAGCCAAGATTGCAGTGGGAGGATCACATTATAATAAATCTCATTTAACTGATCGGTGGATAGAGTTTGTGCTTCATCTCTCTCTCTCTCTCTCTCTCTCTCTCTCTCTCTCTCTCTAGTGCAACTCTACTAGTCATTTCATTCTATTTAAATAAAAAAATATTCATATCAGAATCAAAAAAAGTTTTTCATTGTTTACAATTAAAGGTATTCAAGTTTATATTCTTACGTATAATGCCTCCGATCGATGATTGATAAATGTTTCATCCTTGTGTATCTTGCCAAATTCTTTTCTACAAGTAGGCCACTTTAGTTCATCTTCTTGAATATTACGTAACGCAATTAAATCAAAATAAATTCATTGATAATTAAAGAATTCTTATTAGTGGGATAAGGCTTAGTTGTTATTGTTGTTGTCATATAACTTTATTAATTGTAAACTCACTAAATTTATGGCATGCTCTACAATTGATTGAGATCTGGCTGAATGCTTTTTGGATCGGGTGCTAAGGTCAACCAACTTAGTGTTTCTATTAGTTTAAGCTAATGCTGAATTTGATTGTTATCTTTCTACAGCCTAGATGGCTCGATATGCATCCCAAATATCCTCTGGTACAAAGGATGACTTTGTTCCCTTTCTTTTATATTTATATAATATATCCTTGTAAAGTTTCACAGTTCCAAGTTATTTTAAAATCCACCTCATGCCCTGTCTATAATAGGTTCACAAATTACTATAAAAAACAATAAAAATATAATAAAGATTATTTAATAAAAATCCCTTGATAATAAAAATGTCATATCTTCGGGTTACATGCCTCCATGTAGTATTAGCAGTGCATACTCATTCTCTAAATTTATCATTATATACGCCACCACTCGATAATTATTTGGAGTTAAACTGAAAAATATTTCAAATAAAAAAATAGATGAATTGAAAATTTCTAATAGCACTAATATTTACTAACCCCCAACAATCGCAATATAGTCTGGCCACTAGGTATTGCTACATGATCTGACATGTCTATATTTGCACAATAACATCATATACATGCACATTTAAAATAATAATAAAATCATAACAATATTACCTAATATAGTATAACTAGTGAGATCTATAGGTAAAAAACATATAATTACAACTGCTGAATTGGGGAACATTAATGTTAATATTTAATCATCATTATAATCTAAATATTTAACATTTTGTAGGTCTTCCTCAATAGACTCTGTTAGTTCAACAAGTTTTTCTCTGCTAACATTTCTCCATCATCTATCTCCTCGTAAGGTACATTAACATCTAGAAGTAATTGAGATGTTGATTGAATCTGGGAATCTACTGGCCACTTCATTTTGAAATGCAACATGGTTTTAGGCTGCGATGGAGTTCGGTATTTCTATCGTTAAGTGAGACTTCGTTTGACAAACTGCTAACCATTCACTAACACTTCTTCTCCTCATTGTGTATTCAAGATAGAAAACCTGATCCACTTGGACCATGAAATGAAAGATCAAACTTGTTGAACTTTTTATTTGAATGAACCTCAACTAAATTGTAATTTGAATGTATTTTGATTCTTGTTCTTGGAGTTGGATCATACTAAGAATATTTGAATAACACACTTTTTTATGGGTAAGATAGGATATTCAACCTCTATGATTTCTTTAAGTCTCCCATAATAATCAAACTCAAAATTATTGGTATTGATAGATCCATTTACGCAAACACCAAAATTAATGGTTAGTGAGTGTTAATCTCATTGTGCCACGTGGAGTTTAAAGTCATTAACATAATAGTTAGAGTACACTCTCATTTAATGGAGGGATCCAGATGCAAGATTAGTTGTCCTTTCTTCTTGCATATTTGATATTCTATAATCATTCACCTATAAAATAAGTTATGATATAAATTAGGTAGGAATTTGATACTAATTTTTTCTCTACTTACATAGATTTGAAACTATAATATAAATTTCGTCTCTAACTTTTCTTCCATCTCACTTCTACTAATTGATGCATGTTGTATTTGTAGTTGATTGTAAAAACTATCACGAAAGGTAATTTTAAGATAATTGTGATACCAAACAAACATAAAGGGATAAGTGTTTGATTATATCAGTCAACTCACCTACCTTATATAGGGTTTAACCTCATCACAATTCAAAAGTGTGTATATTCTTGTTGATTTAACCATCAACAGATGCACCCATTATCTATCAGGAAACATGAAAATAGAAAGTATCTCTAGGTTTATGGGTTGAGTATCATTAGAATTTCAAGGACACTTGCAATATCTAATTTTCACATTATTAGCAAATTAATATGAGTAGAAAGAAGATGCTTTTTCAACCAAATAGCAAACAAAACATATTTAAGGAGAAGGTAGGAGTACAAGCATTAATTGAAATATATGGTAATTCTAACATGATAGGGATAATAGGATATTAATGTTGAAAATAGTAGCTAAGAATGTATTCAGTAAGTCAAAGGGTATGCACCACTAATTAAGGAATCTTGATGGTGAAATGAGAAAGTATAGGAGAAAGTGATGGAAAAACAAATAACCTATAAAAAATTATATATTTAAAAGAATGAGGAAAAATTAAAAAAATATATTCAATAATTAAGAAAGAGGCTAAGAAAGCAGTGAATAAAGTAAAAATGAAACTTTTGAACAATTATATCGAATTTTGATATAAAAGAAGGGGAAAGAGATATTTATAATATAGATAAAGTGAGAGAGAGTAAAATAAGAGATCAGTCAAATAAGATGTATTAAAAATAACACCATAGGTTAGTAAATGATGGAGAAATAAAATAGCGGTGACATCAACTTTTTTTTATGAAGGTTTAGGAGACCAACTTAATATAGACAATTTAAATGAGTATAAAAATTTAAATTTTTATTGAAAAATTTAAATTTATAATTAGAACAAAACTTTGAAAGAGATGGAAAATGAAAAATGGAAAAGTTATGGACTAGATGATATCCCATTAGAGGTATAAAAGTGCTTTGGAAAATAAATATTGAATAACGTACAAAATTATTTTATATGATATTGAAAACGTAAAAATGCCTAATCAATCTAGGATAAGTACTTTAGTTTCCCTTCTATAATAATAAAGAAGATATACAAAATTGTGCAAACTTTAGAGGTATTAAATTTATGAGTTATACCATGAAATTTTGGAAAAAAATAATAGAAAAAAAATTAAGAAATGAGACCATGATGACAAAAAATCAATTTGAGTTTATGCTTGGAAGGTCAAGCTATACATCTTCTTAAACAACAAGTTGTAGGGCAATTAGTCGCTATCTCAGGTATCCGCAGTTCAATCCCTAGTTACGGCGAATTTTACAGGAATTTTTCTTCAAATGGGGTGCGAACCCTGGGATGTTGGGCTTCTAGATTGCTCACCGCGAGCGCTTCCCGATTTATCCTGGTGACCAGTGAAAAATTTTCGTGGGGTCGGGCCGGTCATCCCAGGTTCGTCTGCTACCTGGTCCAACATTTTTTTCTTAGACAATAAGTTGAAAAGTATCAGAAGCAAAAACAAGATGTACATATGATATTCTTTAACTTAAAATAAACTTATGATAGGGTTCCAAGATAAGTTATACGGAGAATTATATAAAAGAGAAGTGTTAACGTAGCATATATTAAACTAATTAAGGATATATACGAGGATATAACGACCAAAGTGATGATTTCAGGCGGATTTACTTGTCACGTCTCGAGACCAGAGGAGCCGCTGGTCCAATATAAAATCAGACAACATCTCCCCTGTACGACGAACAATTTAAAACATACATACAATACTACACAATATAATAATAATCTCAGGCCTCAAAGTAAGAGATATAATAGAGGAAAATAAATGCATCTCAGCAATAAAGTCGTAAAACTCACCTGAGCTGGCATTTGGACAGGCGCGTAGCAAAATAATGTCTATAAAGTCTAACAGAGCACGCAAAAATACAATACTGTAGCAAATCCAACACAAATACAAGTCTACGACAAAAAAGACAATACAAAATAATAGGTATGCTGTAAAGGTAACAAAAACGCGTAGAAGCACCCAAAGCTGAAGTAGTTGGGACTGGCAATCGGGCTCCCTTGGCGACCTATCAACCTGAAAACAAAAACATTGTGACGATGGTGAGTCCAAGTGGACTCTGCTAGTATAGAGAAAGATATTCATGACATTATAAATAGCTGAATAAGCTAATCAGAAACAACATACAGTCTCATACGGAAATATCAGAATATGCATAACTGAAAGTACCAAATGAATTTACATATCAGAAATCAACCTATCTTGAATCATATAAAGCTCGTATCATACGAGCAGGTGCAGGGTCATCAAACCAAACACATAATATCTCCTACATTGTGCATGTCAAACATATGCAGCAATCAATTATAGTAATCATAATCAAATGCTTAATATATCATATGCATATGATGCAATGATATGGTCACCCCTGACAACAATTAAGCCACCGAGACATATAATATGTGTCGGTTGAGTGAGTAGAGCTATGACACTGTACGAACTCTGCTATCACTGCTCCTGTATGACCGAGTAGACAGGATTTTAGCGGGGGACCACCCCCTACTCCAAGTCATATGGAGAAGCGTCGCTCTCATCTCCTCTGGTCTATGGGAAGAGAAGAGATCCCTACCTACTACCATACTATGGAACTACTACCCTTGATCGGTCAAGCGGAGCAGCGTAGAGCAACTGCACACACCCAACGATATCTTCTAACCCACGAGTGACCGTGTGTGCAGATCATGTAGCGGACGATAGACTCAACCACAAGGGAGTCGTTGATCGTCGTCATACATCAATGCAGGGATGATGCATGACTCTAACACATGCAACCTCTCCCAGTCATCATACATAACTCAACCTTATATACACAGGTCAATCACATGTATAAAAACCTAACTATCATGCATCTAGTTACACATGCAAGTATAACTAGAAATCAATCCATGCAGATATAAGGTGACATACCTCTATATCTACACACACATGCATATATGAATACTATACAGAGTCAGATATCAAATATAGAGACTGTATAGACAGAAATTTGATCTTCTTAAGGATCAAGCAATAAGTCTCAAGCGAGATAACAATAGATGTAAGAAAAATAAGAATCTACTAAACAAGTATAAATAGTTATGTATAAAGATTGTGGATCTAAAGGAAAACAAGTAAGAAGTACTCGCCTTAAACTAGGAGTTCGTATCTAACGTGAATCCTCATCCCAGAAGTCTAACGCAAATTAATCAGTATCCTGTGTCAAAGGACATATTAGATAGCTATTTACATAGAAATAACTAACTAATCAATTACAAATCCATAGAGGTAATAATCCTAATCATCATAATCATTTAACTAAACCTAATTAAATGATTAACACTTAACTACCCAATCGTATCAGGTTCAACCTAATTACCGCACTTAGGATTTAATCTCACCTCTAACCTATCATAAGAGATCAACATAATCCCCCTCCAATACCAACTCACGGCACAACATAGGCAAAGAGAGTGTAGGGATCTATTGACATAAACATTTTAAAATCGCAGCGGAAATAATAGATCCCATGAGCGATCCATGCGAAAGAAAACTCATATAAAGTTAGATCTACAAATTTTTATCTTATAGGTATAGTTTTGATGCGTGCCTTTCGTTTATCCGGCTCGTCTAAAGTATGTCGAATCTCTTACATGTTCAAGTGTCCGTGCCCCTATGCGTATCCACACGAACACGATCTCTTAAGCTTCGGAGAAGAATCGCCTTTGTGGTGCTAGCCACAAGAGGAGATTCACAAAGCAAGAAGGATAGGAGGAGAAGAGGTTCGACTAAAGGGAAGGGGGAGAAGAAAATGACAAGAATCTCATCCAAATGATAAGAAAAACTTTTTTATAAAGAGTTTTTGTCCCTTTAGTTTCCTTTCATTAAAGCCAATAAAAACCCTATTAGAGCACATATTTCTTATGTGACTCTTCAACTTCTCTTCATCTAATGAAGAAATATTTTTCATCTTCCTACTGGATCAAGGGGCCCACAGATATCACTCCCGTCATATGGGAGGGATAGATCTCATCTATATCACTCGCATCTCTCCGCACAATTCATTATATACCCAGTAATCGTCTTTATAGTCCACCCTGTTACGGGTGACGTTTGACGATACCAAAGTACATAACTCCTCATGTAGGGAACTGTAGTGACTTCAGGTCTAAGGACTATTCATACCAATAGTCACATGAGAAAGTTTATGACACTCATATGACAATCTATGAAACTTTCTCATGGCGGGTCAATTCAGTACACATTCTCTAATGTATACCCATGTGTCAACTTGATATCACATATCCATGACTTGTGAGCTCAAGTCATTAATTGACCTACATGCTAGTCTTCATGCATTAATATTGTCCTTGAATATTAATGCTTGACTAGGAATGGTTTAGTGTAGTGTTCTTTACATTATCTCATTATCGATTCACCCAATCGTTATGATGTAGATAAGAACCTACTATCCATGTACATTATTATACTTAGTTATTTGACACAAGTATAAAGTAAGTATAATAACCAAACATGCTTTTATTAATGATAGAGTATGATACAAAAGGTCCCTAGTTAATCATCACATAATTGACTCTAGGGCTTCTACTAACAGATAGCACGTAGCTAATGCTATCCTTTTACATCAATGTAGGTCATATACTCTAACGTGCCTTCTAGGTCACCTAACTGGGCATGAGCGACTCAAAGATATGAAACTCCTTGAACTAGGATAAATCAATCCTATACTGATTGAGCAAACTACGGTAGGCAACCTTAGTCCTCGCCCAGCTAATAATAGCTAGTACAAGTACTATGAATAATAATGTCTAGGAAACCAAAATCCTTAACCTCCAATAGGTCGTCGACAGATTCGACGTTGGCTTTTCGACTCAACAATCGGTGCTACTAGAAAACTAATATTCTCCGCTCCAAGGTCTTATCCACAATGTGTCGACTAATCACTCACATGAATGATCACACATGTTAGATTGACTATATGTCAATCCAACTAAAATCAAGTCTATGAATACCAATCCATCTAATATGACGATCCCACCAAGCTGGGAAAATCTAATCAATCCTAAATCTAACAGTGACTACTAAAGGTTGGATAGTTCTAGAAAGTTATACCTCTTGTCGCCTGGAGATGTCCCGTCGCCGCAAGTCCTAGAGTACACGTCGAGGAAATGACTTCGATGATCCGAAATGTACTCGGGTAAATCTCATCAAACCCGAGTTTTGATACCTACCAAACCGGTATCAGATGAAGCCCCAAAAAATCTGCAAAACAAGTAGGCATCACAACCTAGGCTCTGATACCAAAATAAATTGGTATTAGATAGATTCCACAAAATCTGAAAGAACTCATAAACCTAAGCTCTGATACCAAAATAAATTGGTATCAGATAAGCTCTGAAAAATCCAAAAATATATACAGGCATCTGATAGCTGCTCTAATACCAAAATAAATTGGTATAAGATAAATCTCGTAATATTCCAAAACCCGAAAACAGGCAGGTATCGCAAGCTTGTGCTCTGATACTAAAATAAATTGGTATCAGATAAACTCCGAAAATCCAAAAACATATACAGGTATCTGATACCTGCTCTGATTCCAAAAGAAATTGGTATAAGATAAATCCCGTAAAATCCGAAAAGACTCACCAACTTAAGCTCTGATACCAAAATAATTGGCACGCCCCGAGACCAGGGGAGCTACTGGTCCAATATAAAATCGGACAATATCTCCCCTGTACGACAGACAATTTAAACATACATACAACACCATGTAATATAATAATGGCCTCAGGCATCAAAGCAAGAGATATATAGAGGAAAGTAAATGCATCTCAGCAATAAAGCCATAAAATTCACCCGAGCTGCCTTCTGGGCAGGCGCGCAGCAAAACACTACCCATAAAGTCCAACAGAGGAATCAAAAATACAATACCGCAGCAAATGCAATACAAATACAAGTCCACGACAGAAAAAGGCAATACAAAACAATAGGAATGCTTTAAAGGTAACAAAAACGCGTAGAAGCACCAAAGATGGAGTCGTAGGGACCTAGGACTGACAATCGGGCTCCCCTGGCGATCTATAAACCTGAAAACAAAAGCATTGTGACTGGTGGTGAGTCCAAGTAAACTCTGCGGGTATAAACAAAGATATGCATGACATAATAAATAGTTGAATAAGCTATACAGAAACAATAGTATACAGTCTCATATGGAAATATCGGAATGTGCATAACTGAAAGTACCAAATGAATATACATACTAGAAATCAACCTATCCTGAATCATATAAAGCTCGTATCATACGAGCACCAAACACATAATATCTCTTGTATATACATGTCAAACATATGCATCAAACAAGTGCAGCAATCACAATCAAATGATTAATGCATCATATGCATATGATGCAATGACATGGTCACCCTTGATACCAGTCAAGCCACCGAGACATGTCATATGTGTCGGTCGAGTGGGTAGAGCTGTGACACTGTACACACTCTGCCATCACTATTCCTGAGTGACCGAGTGGACAGAATGTTGGTGGGGAGCGAGCCCCTACCCCAAGTCATATGGGGGAGCGTCGCTCTCATCTCCTCTGGTCTATTAGAAGAGAAGGGATCCCTGCCTGTTGTCACGCTCTGGAACCACTACCCTTGAGCGGCCAAGCGGAGCAACGCAGAGCAATTGCACACACTCAACGATATCCACTAACCTATGAGTGACCGTGTGTGCAAATCATGTACTGACGATAGACTCAACCACAAGGGAGTCGTTGATCGCCGACATGCAACAGTGCAGGGATGATGCATGACTCTAGCACATGCAACCTCTTCCAGTCATCATACATAACTTAATCTTACATGCACAGGTCAATCACATGTATAAAAACCTAATCATCATGCATCTAGATATACATGCAAGTATAACTAGAAATCAATCCATGTAGATATAAGGTGACATGCCTCTATATCTACGCACACATGCATCATAAATACTATACAGAGTTAGATATCAAATATAGAGACTGTATAGATAGGAATTTGATCATCTCAAGGATCCAGCAATAAGTCTCAAGCAGGATAACAACGATAGCAAATATAAGATAAATAAGAACCTACAGTACAAGTATAAACAACAATGTATAAAGATAACGTGGATCTAAAGGAAAACAAGCAAGAAGTACCCGCATCAAAGTAATAGCCCGTAACTAAAGTGAACCTTTGTCCCAGAAGTCCAACGCAAATCAATCAGTGCCCTGTGTCAAAGGACATATTAAATAGCTATTTACATAGAAATAACTAACTAATCAACTACTAATCTATATAGGTAATAATCATAATCATCATAATCATTTAACTAAACCTAATTAAATGATTCACTCTTAACTACCCAATCGTATCAAGTTCAACCCAATTACCGCACTTAGGTTTTAATCGCACCTCCATCCTATCACAAGAGATCAACCTAATCCACCTCCTCCAATACCAACTCATGGCACAACATAGGCAAAGAGTGAACAGAGCAATCCCAATTGTCATTCTCGGTAGAACAACCTAACTCCAAATCATTCTATCGCAACAAATGCCAAAAGTTCACGCCATCATCATATAACCCATATCACACAACAAAAAAATTAACCTACAACTCACGCAAGAAGAAAACAAGTTCATTGTACCACTCATAAGAATCCAATTCTAGGTTTAGCCAATTACACCTCTTTTCGGAAAATTTCTCGAAAAATTTTCTGGACCGGGTTCCAATTGTAGTTAACATTACTGAAGCATTTTCAATAGTGATAGGGTTACATTAAGGATCAACTCTAAGTCCTTATCTTTTTACACTAATCATGGATAAACTTACTGGATACATTCAAGATACAATACCATGGTGCATGTTATTTGCTAATGATATTGTTTTGATAGGCGAGACACTGAAGGGGTAAATTCTAAACTAAAATCTTAGCAGAAAAAAGTTTTAGGCTTAGTAGAGTAAAGACAGAATATATAGAATTTAAATTTAGCCATATTAGACGTAATAAGACAATTGTTAAGATAAGAGATAATAAATTGTTTAGAATTGAGAGCTTTAAGTATTTATTATCATTTTTGCAAAATGATTGATGGAGTGAGAGAGATGTCTAACATAGAATACAAGTAGGATGGTTGAAATGAAGGTTAGCGTCGGATGTTTTATGTGATTATAAATTACCTTTAAAACTTAAAGGGAAGTTTTACAAAACGACAGTTAGATCTGTTATGTTATATGACATAGAATGTTGGGCAATAACTTAAAGACATGAGCTGAATATGAAAGTTGCAGAGATGAGAATGTTAAGATAGATGTGTGGACATACGAGGTTGAATAGTATAAGGAATAAGAGTATTAGAGAAAAAGTCGGAGTTACATCTATTGAAGAAAAAGTTCGAGAGACACGTTTAAAATGGTACAAACATGTACTTAAACGACCAATGAATGCCCCAGTTAGACAATATAAAACTATGACAAATACACACATCAAACGAGGGAGAGCAAGGCCAAAAAAAGACTTAGTTAGTAACAATAAAATAAGATAAAAATCATTCAAATATAGATGATATAATAGGAGACAAAATCCAATGACGTAGAAGAATACATATAGTCGACCCCACCTAGTGGGATAAGGCTTGATTGTTATTTTGTTGTTGTATCAAACCAAGATACCGTCTCACTGTAAGATAATGAAATGCATCAGACTGTTATGCAATGTGGGCATGCTAACTTACTAGATGTGCTCCATTCTGACAACATTGAATATGCTAGAAAATCACTAATCATCCATAATAAGACAACATGCAAGGTAAAATTAGTTTTACTTGTAACATTATAAATCTCTGACTCTACATTCTATAATTCATTCAACTCAGCAATCAGAGGTTGTAAGAAAACATCTATCTTCTCTTTCAGATTTATTGGGCTTGTAATAAACCCAATAAGGAACATGAATTCATCTTTCATTTACATCCATAGTGATAAGTTGTACGGTATTAATATAACTAGGAAGATGAATATTATTGTCCCAACTAACCACATGATTGAAATCCATTTGCGGAAAGTCTCAGTCTCATATTACGTGGTTTCATTGCAAAAAAGGGAAATGTTGTATGAAAATATTTCCATGCAGAGGAGTCACAAAGATAACACATTATACTTCCTTTGTGCACATGCTCACGATGCCACCTCATATGACAAGTTGTTGCGGTAAATGCATACAAGCGTTGAAGTTTAGCATAACAAGAAATAATACATAAGTTTGTACACAATATTTTTCTTCTTCTTCCCTAGTATGTGACTACCATGCTTATAACGAGAGTGAGTAAAACAATCAATCTTTTCTACAGGCAAATCTAAATCCTTTACAAATTTTTTTATACTGTAGAAACTATATTGGGTAATCAACAGGGAGCAACTCTAGCATTAATTGACAAATATCATTGTAATATCATTCTGAGAAATGATGTTCTGCTTTGATGCTCGATAACTTTGTAGTAGTTGATAATTGGGAATGATCAGAAGGAATGTCTTCCTACACTTTTCTTTCATTATCCTTCAACATGCTATATAATTGCTGAACTTTAGATATTGGTATTTCATCTATATTGAATGATCAAATGTGTTCATTGTGTCGTAAATAATTGATTGCATTGCATTCTCATTAGATGATGATTCCCCTAGTGCAGTTGCACCAGCTGGAGAAGTAACTGAAGTCCTAATTGGATGAAACTGTTAAATTATGAAAAAATAAATAAAGATAATATAATATAATATGGTTTTCTTTTAGTATATTATCACCGAGTGGGGCACCTCTCGATGTGCGGGAATTACACCCCGAGTCGTGACAGAAACAAATAAGACTATCCGTGATAGTATTAGTTGTAGTAATTTGGAACAAAACTATTTCTACATATATGTATTTTCATAGAATCCTCATCATTTCTACATTTGCAACAATTATATGGAAAACGTAACCATTCATATATTCTGGATGATTTTTAGTAAAATTCACAAACTCTTCAACTCCAGCAAAATATTCATTTCGGATAATTCCATTTGCTAATCTATTGTATATCATAGATTTATTCATATATTGTTAGAAAAAATAATATTATATAATTTTTAAACTTATAAAATATACTATTATAAATATATAAATTTGATCTAATTTTAAATTGATCAAAATAAATCCAAATTAAATACAATTTAAACTTCCTGGATCCTACCATGTTTATTTGGCGACTTTAACTAATCCTAAATTGATTTTTACTTAATAAGCATTAAACATTTCACGAGATAATGTCAGAACTTAAACTTAATATTTAATATCCTATAATAATGGTAAGAATATTTTTTAATTAATATATTTATATGTAAAAGAATATTGATACCATATCAATGATATGATATAATACTAAAACCTTATCATTTTGATCATAAACTAAAGTTTCGGCGGCGTGTCTCGAAATTTTAAATCTGGACTATACCATCTATTTTTTTTAACTAACATGGTTTACTGTATAAAAAGTCCTACATTAGACTGTTGTACACGAATGGATGTTCTGCATATAGACTGTTATATCATCAATTTATGAATGATGTTCCTTTTAATTTTCTAATTGTTTAGGAAGCATGGAATTTCTTCAGGAGTTATGAAGTTTGTTGTTAATATAGGACATTAGAAAAATATTTCTAGTTAATTTGATTTTTCCCATCTGATCTGATTGAGTTGCCACAATTCTTAAAAACAGAAGATGGATTGGATTCATATTCATCAAATGGAGAGAAAACTGATGAAGAAGAATCAGTCCAACTTCTGAAGAGATTAAACAATGATTTTGTTGATGCGAGTGACCAGCATTTGAGGCTTGCCAGAGATCTCATGTGACTTCTTGCCTGCTTCCTAATCGTTACCAAAATGTTGGCATTTGCCATACTGTTTCCATTTATCTTCTTTTGTAACTTAACTTTGTGAGCTTTTTGCACGGCGTGTTATAGTGCCAATTGTATTATTCTCGATTGTATCTAAGCATTGTGCCTACTAGTTTGATGATGATTTCTCAAGTTAACAGGCTGGCCTTATTCTTTACTACAAAATTTATGCACAACGATCTGCTTTCTATAGTCTTTTTTCTTTTCTAAATTTTGATGTTAAAAAAATTGTCTGAACTTTAGATCTGTGTTGTCTCTAACTTATATAATCGTTTATGATGGTTACAAATACTTTTATTCCCTGTTATTAAGTTGTCAATGATTTTAAATTTTATGCTGTATTAGTTCATTCTCGACTAACTCGCTATCAATGAATAAGGCTCAATGTATGTGTATGTCTAAGATTTTTTGCATGAAGCATGGGCAATACTTTCACGATCTGCTTTCTGTATTAGGTCATTCTCCAGTAACTCGCTATCAATGAATGACTATGGCTCAATGAAGGCGTAGGTCTATAATTTTTTTTTTTTTTTAAATGGTTCATATATTAAAAAGTACAGTGAGGAAAATTCTTCACTTAGCACATAAGAACAAAACATATCAGATCAGCCTCTTTACATGGGCGTATATCAAAAACTCATATCACTTATTCATCTTCACAGCCCACACATGGGCGACATCTCACACACTATCACCGCCACATATGAGCAGCACATCACACACAAATCCAAGCCCACACACGGGCACATCATCATACACAAATCACAGCCCACACATGGGCACAACACACTCACAAAACAGGCCATATTGAATGAAAATCACAGCAAACATCAAGGAAAAAACTGTTCAAAACAGGAGCATAATAACACAGTAACCTCTACTTACTTACTCTATCATGAGGTTATGTAGAGGTGAAGTCTACGAACTGGTGCACATGAATCTGGACTTTCCGAAAAACGTCCTCTATGTTGGTTGTTGTCCCCTCAAATCTGCATTTGTTCATTGCCCACCAAATAAGATATATTGCACTAGAGACGCCAAGGTGTTTAGCTTTGACCATTCTTCCCTTTCCTTTGTACAGCTGTCCCATTACTTGGAGAAGTTCTTCTACCGTCTTAAATGTGAAATTTATGCTCAACCATTACTTTATTCTTTGCCATAAGGTACTAGCATAAGAATATGAAAAAAAAAGATGATCTATTGTCTCCTCCGCTTGTCGGCACATCAAACAAAACTTGTTTTCCACAACATCCATTCTATCCGCCGTACGCAACTTTCTTTGTGCAAGTAACCACATAGTAACCCGGTGCTTTGGCATGATTTTTGACCTCCATAATGATCCCACCCAATGTGGTTTGTCAATAGTTGCTTTGAGAAAATCATATGCCTTCCCCACTCCTTCACTTCTTGATGCAAACCATTTTATTAGCTTCATGTTTGCTTGGCCAAATCCATTTGATTTCAATCTAATCTTCTCTCTAATCTCTATTAACCTCTTTATCAA
Source organism: Boesenbergia rotunda (assembly GCA_024364735.1). NCBI lineage: Eukaryota > Viridiplantae > Streptophyta > Magnoliopsida > Zingiberales > Zingiberaceae > Boesenbergia > Boesenbergia rotunda. The sequence goes on from JAGFNQ010005989.1 coordinate 180,146, forward strand.
TGGAGAATTACTTGATTTTGCTTCCCATTCCTAAAAATCAGCCCCCTTGACATATTGTTGGTGCATTCATTTTATCCATAAAGACTCTTTTCTTGTTTGGATCTCCCATAGCATCTTACAAAGTAATGCCTCATTCCATATTAATAGGTCTCTTAGCCCCAAACCACCATTTTCCTTTGGCAAGCATACCTTGTCCCATGCAATAGGTGGATACTTGGAATCCCACACAAACATTCGGCAAAGAGTCTTAATCTTCTCAATAACCTCAATCGGAATAGAGAGTATGGATAACCAATAACATTTCACCCCTTGGAGTATTGTCTTGACTAGTTCCAATCTCCTGGCTCGAGACAAAGTCTTCTTAGGCCATGCATTCATTCTTCTTGTGATTGTCTCCAAGAGTGGACCATAATTAGCAATGCGCAACTTCTCCGCCGCTAAAGGAATGCCAAGTATCTAAAAGGAAAAGACCCTTCTTGAAACCCGATTCTTTGCAATAGCCAGCCTTTTGTATTGTTGTCCACTCCCCCCATATAAACTTATGATTTGATAGGATTAACTTTGAGTCCCGCCTCCGCACTGAACTCCTCCAAGCAGTCCGCCAATAGCCCAATCGAAGATTCATCGGCGCGTGCACATACCATTAAGTCATCCGTATATATCAAATGTGTAATATCAACTTCTTTGCATCTTAGATGAAAGTGAAAAGTGGGCTGATCGGATGCAACATTTATCTTGCTTGATAGCACTTCGATACATAAATCAAAGAGGAGAGGAGAAATAGGATCACTTTGACGTAATCCCCTTCTTCCACTAAAGAACCTATAGACACCCCCATTTAAAGAGATGGAGTATGAGGTTGTCATGATACATTCTTTTATCCATTTGCAATATTGTTGGGGAAAATCAAAATCAACAAGAGCATTCATTAAGAAATCCCAATTAACCATATCAAAAGCCTTCTTTAGATCTACCTTGATCATACATTTTGGAGAGATTCTTTTCCTTACATACTTCCTTAGTAGTTCTTGTGAAAGAAGGACATTATCCCCAATGTTTCTTCCTTGAACAAACATCACTTGAGCCGGATTAAGTAAGAAATCGATCACTTTAGAAAGCCGGTTTGCCAATATCTTAGTAATGACTTTATAGAAGACATTGCAACAAGAGATCGGTCTATAATCCGCAACACATTCCGCATGATCCCTTTTTGGCATTAGGGATATCAAAGAATGATTCCATTGTCCCAACAACTTTCCCTCCTCAAAGAACTCCTTTACCGCTGCAATAAAGTCTCCTCCCACTATATCCCATGATGAAGTGAAGAATTTTGCACTATAACCATCCGGACCGGGGGCTTTTTCACTCCCAATATCATATAGCGCCTTTTTTATCTCTTCATCACTAACCGGGCTGATTAAGGCGTCACTTTGGCTTCTACTTAGGCGTCTTCCTGTCATGGAGTTGCAGTCCAGATGGGTACATTCCTCCTCTTGTCCAAGAATGCCATGGAAATAATCAATGAACTCCTCCGTAACATCACCCAAACTAGTGGTTTGCTCCCCGTTCCTTTTCTTGAGTGTTATGATGACATTCCTTTTGTTATTTCTTTTCCACACTATGAAAAAATTTGGTACATTTGTCCACACTCCGCAAGTATACATTTTTGGCTCTTTGTTGGTAGAATAGCTTCTCCGCCTCCGATAGTAGTGTTGCCTTTCTTCGGATGTCTCTATAATCGAGAGGGAAAGCACCACCCGAAAGTCCCACTCTTTGTCCCTCCTCTGTTAGGATGTATACTAAAAGCCTTGCCTTTTCTGTATGGTCATCCACACTTTGAAAGAGAATCACAATAACACAGATGCGTATTTATATTAGTATACGCATAAAAGTCCAATACTTAGCATTGTAGATAACATGGTGTATGGTGACACACAGAAGATCATGTTATCAGTTCCTTGTATAGTATAAGTAGAGGCTCACAATCGAGATGAAGTTGGACAAACCATCGGGATGGTTATAGTGTAATTAGGTGTGGTTTGTCTTCACCATAGAATTACACTAGTGTGCTTTGTGTGCATTGAGCAGGATCAAAATAGAGGTCGTCCAATTTGTACTGACTTAATAATTGGATTGGACCTCGGATTATTATGGAGTACAATCCCTAAATCCCGATATAATAACGAGTACGTATAGTTAATATTTATTTCTTTGATTTACCAATGAGCGAGATTTATTCTGCTAAATCGATAGGCCTGGTAAGTTGGGAAATAATATTAATTATATTGTGTGCTGTTGATTATTGACGGAATCCGCGTCCTGGTGACTCGGGATGATGATGCCCCCTTGATGAGCTCATAAGGTTCATCATGTTAAACCCTGCAGGTGGATTTGATCCGGCATGATGATAAGGTTGAGTGGTACTAGTCAAGGAGCCAGAAGTTGATTAATTAAAATTGTCAATAATTTAAATTAATCAACGGACATTCGATATCTTAAACACGGGGGGATGGTGTGCTCATAATAGGTAAAGCCCATATGAAAATATGGGGGTTGGTGAGGTAATTCAATGAGGATCCTTTAATGGAATGAATCTTCATTAATGAATCAGGTTTGGATCCATTAGCAGGCCAAGATCCAACTCCTCCTCATGATCCCTATCGTAGCCCTATATATATATCCCATGTGGCATGAAACCAAGTAAAATGAATTAATCCAAGGAGAACACAAGAATACCCTAAAATCTCCTCTCCTCCTCTCTCTCCCTCTCTCCCTCTCTCGACGCCGACTGCAAGTTTTCTCCAAGGGAGAAAAGCTTCTCCAAGAACGCAGCCTTCGGATTGCCTCACAACAGAAACTCTGTTGGATTGAAGGTTGCTCACGCAACTTGGGCAGCTGTGCTCGGTGGAGAAGGAAGGTTGCTCATGCAACTTTTGGTGCAGCCTTCCGTGGAGAGAACGCAACCTTCAGCCTTCGGTGGAGAATTTGCTCTGAGCTTGCTGTAGAGTTTTCGGTGGAGAAGCAACCTTCTCTTTCGAGGAGAAACTCACATGAGCAGGTGTGAGCAGGAAGGTTGTTCACATAAGTGGAGATTAATTCCAAGTGGAGATTAATTCCATGCGTGAGTGTCTCATGCGGGAGTGGAGATTAATTCCAAGTGGAGATTAATTCCATGCGTGAGTGGAGATTAATTCCATGTGTGAGTGGAGGATTAATCCCATGCGCAGTGGAGGAGAGGAGTAGTAGGGCTTGTGTTTGGATTATCTTCTTCCTTGGAGTGGCCGGTGGCAACCTTCTGATTAGGGCTTCGTTGGCGCAAGGAGAAGGGATCGACTTGGTGACCACGGTTCTTGGTAGATCGTCGCCCACACGACGTCCAAGAGGGGAGGGTCATATGGTAGAAGATCGTAAGGTAAAGAGAGGTATATTTCTCTCTTGGCTCCTTTAGTTTTCTTATCATTTTATGTGATTGATTAATTATTATCGTGTTAATTATTTGATAATTAATTGTAATAATTAATCCCGATAATAAACATAAAAATCGGTGATCCACTCGTCGTCTTTTCCATGATCGTTTGGTTAGAAAAATTACAAGGCTCGATCTTTGTGATTGACCAAGTTGTAATTTGTACCGAACGATACGATAACGAGATGGTCGTTGGGAGACGGGCCTCCATTCGGATTAATTTTTTAATCCGTAGACATTGAGAGGTCTCTCAAGGTCGACCAAGTATTCCCTTAGGAAACCCGCCAAGCCATACCCAACATCCTCCAAGGTCTCATTTGCCCTCTTTGCTTTCTCCGAAATGTGCATAAATTAATTCTTGTTCAGCTCTCTTAGTCTTCCCTTCAATCGTTGTAATTTGCATCTTAGGATGTATTGCGCATGTCCAAAAATCGGGGCTGCCCATGCTTCTTTGACAATCTTCTTGTAATCCTCATGTAATGCTCACATATTCAAGAATTTTAAAGCTCTCTTAGGTGGCCTATCCTTGGGCAATATATGCACAATGGCACAAGAGTGATCCGATAAGCATCCCGACACCAAGAAGTCCACATACGCATCAAAGTCTTTAAGAAGCCAAGATGAGTTAACCATTGCTCTATCTAATTTGCAAGAGACCTCCACTTTTGTCCAAGTAAACCGACATCCAATATATCTTAGATCCACCATGTCACATATATGTGCAAACCTTTGTAGATCCCGCATCTCATAATTATTAACCGGCAAGCCTCCTTTCTTGTCATGATTAGATAGAATGGAATTGAAGTCCCCCATAACCATCCATGCACTAGAGTTTGCTTCCATGAGCTTCCCAATATAAATCAAATCCTCCCATAGGGATCTTCGATCTACTACGGAATGAAGTCCATAAATAAAAGTCACAAAGAAACCAATCTCCGAAATCCAGCAACGAACATGACAATGAATAAGTTGCTTCAATATACGGATGACCTCCACCTTCGTTCTCTACATATCCCACAGAAGTACTATGCGCCCATGGTTAGAAGTATTGAAGTTATGCACATAACTCATACTTGAAAATTTCCTTTATAAGATTTGCATAAGTGACTCCTCCTTCAACTTTGTCTCCAAAAGAGCTAAGAACTGTATCTCCTTACTCCTTAGAAGGTGCTGAACACCTCCCTGTTTTAGGGACTTATGAAAGCCCATAATATTCCAAGATGCTATATTCATTGTACACCCTTGCGGGCTGCTCGTGTTAGATCGTTTACGTCTTGCTAGAGGGGGTGAATAGTAATTTTCGATTCGTTCTTCCTACTAGGTTAGTTGCATAAGCGGAATATACTAAAATAAAACTAAACAATGCTAACAAACCTATTTACGTGGTTCGGAGATGAAGACTCCTACTCCACGACAGTCCGTGAGGTGGACGATCCCTCGATCCTTCGGTGGATGACTCCCCGGATGCCCTCCGGCTAGCTCGCGTAGCTCCTTGGGGTCGAGAAACCTCGCCACATCCTTGAGTACACCTCTGAGCACCTAAGACTACTAACAAGCCTTAACCAAGCTTGTTTCGTCGAGCGTTCTTAGATAAACCCGAGCCCCTTTAAATAGGTCTCAAAGCTGAAACTCACGCTACCAGTCGACTACTCCCAGGGCAGTCGACTACTCCCAGTGCAGTCGACTGCTCCTAGGGCAGTCGACTAGTCCAGGGTCAGAAACATTCTGTGAGTTTCTGTTCTCGCTGGCAGTCGACTGATATATTCCCAGTCGACTGCCCAGCTTACAAGAACACTCTTCCTCACTCCAATGACCCTCCTCCATGCGTGCCTTCAGGTACACTCCCTTGGCTTGCCCCTTGAAGTCCTCTTCCATCGGCTATCGTCCCTTGGATGTGCACACAAGCTTTCCCTTGGCTTGCCTCCATGCCACCTTTCACGTGTGCCCTTTGAAGTCCACTTCCTGGCTTGCCCTTGGAGTCCTCCTCCCTCGGCTCTTGTCCCTTCATGACTTAGCTGACTCTGCACCAGCAGCCTTGACTGTTGCCTTCGCGCCCTCTTCGTCTTCGACTCCCATCCCTCGGATGCACACAAGCCTCCAACTTGCCTCCATGCTATCCTTCATGCATGCCTCGAAGTCGCGCCCCTCGGCTCATCATCCCTGCCATCCATGGTCCCTCTGGTGCACACAAGCCTCCAGCTTGTCTCCATGCTACCCTTCACCGTACCAAAGCCGTCCAGCTAAGTCCATATGTGTAACCTGCACATCCTGCACACTCACATACACATATTAGAACACAAGGGTAAACCTAACTTAAACCCTTTGCCCAAACATCAAAATGCATGGTCACTCTGGACTATAGATTGCCTCAACAGCTCGCACCCGTGTATTTCATGCATTTTGTCCTCCCCTCCGTGCTCCTTGATTCAATGTCTCACCTTGATAGAAAGAAGGCCCTCCCAAAGAAGGAGAGCCCTCACCCCTAGCTGCTGTACCTTTCTCCTTTACTCCCTCCGAGGCCACATTTTGTTGTGAAATTGGCATAGTAGAGCTCGGCAATCCCCCACCATCATGACCAAACATCTCCGACCGATCCTCCTCTATGGGACTGGTGCTATAAAGGACCATTGCCATGGAATGTTGATCAACTTGGGTTGCATCATTTGGTACTTGTTGCTGTCCACTTTGTTGCTCATGATTATGTTCTTCATTTGGCATTTGTGATTGAGCATCCTCTTGTTGCCTCGGCCTCCATTGTCGCCTTCCACGAGTACTCCTTCTACTTCTACCCCGACCCCTTGTAGATTGAGACCTCACCCTCGGATTTTGTTGATTTGGCCTGCCGGTTGAATAGGGATATTGTTGCCTAGTTCCGGCAGGATCATCTCCACAACGCCCACTTTGATCGCCAATCTTTTTACATACATCGCAAAACTCCGGAGACATCTCATATATAATCTTGAGGTTGATTTGTGCTCTCGTGGGCAGCGTGATTGGCACCTCCATGCCTCTCTCACTGAAGGCCGGGACTTCAACCATAAGCCTAGCATATTCCAACCTCTCCCTTGTGCGCGTCAATTTGTCCGTATAGAGCGGTTTCCCCACTTCTGATCCGATCATACTCAAAACCTTTTGAGACCAACAATCCGGAGGTAAACCATGTATTTGTATCCACGCCGGCATAAGCCTACAATCTTCATCAAACAAGAAACATCGTGGCATGGACTTGAGAAAAATAGAAACTCCATAAGCAAAGTATGGTCCTCTTTGTAGCACACTCTCCCTGTCCTTCTTTGTTTCAAATATATAGACTATCCATCCACTTTTATGCATGAAAAACTTGTAGGGAACCCTCCAAAGGTTTGTAATCAATCTAACACCATCTCTTCTAGGATGTTGTCCCATAAAGCATCCAACAAGGCAATGACCCATGGTCTTCTCTATCTCTTCTATGTCATCGTACCCGAAGACAAGTCTTTCACCTTTGGATTCATATTGATCTAGCTTCATAGCTTGTTTTGTCTTTCTGCTGTCCTTGAACAGCCCCGCCCAGCTCCGTTTTTGATTGTTAACCTTGTCACGTTCAGCCCTATTCGCAGCAAGATGTCCATCAACTCCCACAGCAGCCGGACCATTGTTTGCAGCTGGAACCTCCCCTTGCTTTGCCGGATTTCTTCCTTGATTCCGGCCATCTTCTTGGTCATTCCCTTCTTGAATTTGCTCTCTAATTCATGCACCTTGCTGCTAGGGCGAATTTGGCACCTCCACATCAGTTTCCCCCAAAGGAACTTGCTGATTTACGTCGTCCAAGTAATCAACAGCCAGCTGAGTCATCCCATCACCTTTGGACACATGTTCTGCCACCTCATCTTCACTTGCCACCTCATTAGGAGCCTTTTGACCAGAGGAAACCTTCATATTCTTCTTCTTCTTGGCCATGGTTGGATGTGAAGTCCTGTTGTGCTTAGGGAATGCAACAGCCACCCAACCCAGCCAATGGGAGAAGAGTAGCCACCCAAGTCACCCAATGAGAGAGCACAAGGCTTGGAGGCATGCAACTCTCTTCCCCTTAGTGGATTTCCGCCCAATCCCAACCAACCACGTGGCCATTGAGTGGGGAAGATCCCCAGCTGCCCCTGGCCGGAGAAGATGGCCGGAGCTGCCTGAAAACCCGTCGGAAAACCAAGAAAGCTGCCGGAAACCTCCAAAACGCCAAGAAACCTTACTTTTGCACCAATAGCAACTTGTTTTGACCTTCTTCCTTGCCTTCTACCCTCAGCCAACCACGTGGCCACTGAGTGGGGAAGGTCCCCAGCTGCCCCTGGCCAGAGAAGATGGTCGGAGCAGCTTGAAAACCTGCCGGAAAACCAAGAATGCTGTCGGAAACCTCCAAAACACCAAAAAACCTTACTTTTGCACCAATAGCAACTTGTTTTGATGTTCTTCCTCGCCTCCTACCCTCTGAACAACAACCCCTACTCTGGTGAAAGCCACTGAAAGCACGACCAAGCTTCTCCTACTACCTGTGAGGTGGAAGAGAACCACCACAAGCCATCGGAGAAGATGCCCGCTGCACGTTTTCACCACCGGAGTACCAAGAATTCTAGAGAGAAGTTGGAGCTTCTCTCACTAACCTCACACCGCGTAGGTCTATGATTGTTTGCATGAAGCATAGGCAATACATTCAGTAAATAATAGATCTTGACAAAAATTTGAGTTCATTTCACCTTTTTTATAGGCTTTGACCGAAATACAATTGGATGTTGCCTTCATTGTCTTCCCTTTCAGTGATCCCATCAATATTGGTTACCCTTAGTCTTGGTCTTCAACATTTAAAACAAATGTCTACTAATATGTCTAGCCTTTCATCACTAGTGTAAGTCAAATCAATTAGATAAATACAATAGCTGTTTACTTCTTAAAGGTGTTCATAGATGTTTTTGGTTGGTTTCATTTCCATGCAGGAAGCCAAGGTTACTTTAATTGCACTCTTTAATTATGTATTTATTGACAACATATTCTTAAATGAGTGTTTTGAATCATTTTTTTTCTTTATTGAGATTTAAATTTAGTTTTGTATGTTTATTAAAATCCTTTGTAGTGATAAAACTAGTGAGCATTACATAGTTTTCAATTATAATGAATATTATTCATTCTCAAGTAGTTGATTCTATTCTAAAATAGTCTAACTCGGATTGAACTCAATCCTTCAATTCAATTGAATTCATTAGAGTCTAACTTATTTAATCCAATTTAGGATCATAATTTAGTTGAGCTAAATTTAATTTATCTCCGAGACATTGAGTCCTTTGTGTGCTACCCAATAAGTTCTCATAATGTTGACAACGTATCTAAACCACTTTAGATACATAAATAATGAGGCGCATCTATCTATGTATCATTGCTAACCAAGTGACGAAAATGTCGAGATCGTACATAACTTTTTTGTGACTATTATAATGTACAACATTCCGTGAGATCTGTTGGTGCCGGAAGCACCAAAGTCAAACCTGTGTTTTGATAATAGCAAAGGGTACAAAAGTTAAGATTTTATTGTGATCTAATAATACTACTCGAGTGTGTAGGAAAAGTCCTAGGTACACTAGACACGAAGTCCTAGTTCTAAGAATTGGACACTAAGTCCTGGCCACGGGCTGGGCACCTAAGTCCTAACAAAAGGTTGAGCAATAAGTCTTGGTCGTGGACTGGGCACCGAAGACCTAGTGAGTGAAGCTGGGCAATAAGTTCTGGTCGCAAACTGGGTACGAAGACCTGATCCAGGGGATTGGGCAAAAGTCCAACCAGAGGAGCCGATTGACAAATAGGTAAACTCTCCTGAGAGGAGTAGGTGAGGACGCGTTCCCCGTAGGGGGAACATTAGGCGTCGGTTCGACCTAGGGTTCTATTTTGGAAGCCCAAAGTCAGAACCAAGACAGCTCAGGATGTTAATCATGCTTAAATGATATTATATTATTTATTATTTGTGTTTTGAAAGTAACCCTGGTTGTAGGAACGAAGGGTGAAAGTTTTCTGCTCCCAAGCGCCTCATTGGTGTCAGGTGCCTGTCTGACCATGCGCCTGTGTTGATACAGGCGCCCCAGACAAGGGTGATTCCAAGCCACTTCGAAGCTAGCCTTCAAGATAGCAACAGAGGCGCCTGTGTTCATACAGGCGCCCCAGTCAGCTCAAGCGCCCCAGTTGAAGGGATAAGTGCTGGCCAAGTCTGTTGATTGAGTTTCGCGCAGAATGAGCCACGTGTCAGGTGCCCCTTCAACACAGGCGCCCCAGCGACCACTATATAAAGGGGTTCACTCCCTTGGCCACAGAAACAACTTTCTTCTACGCATTCTTTCAAGCGCTCTGCTCCAAACGCTCCATGCTCAAGACTCAACGCCAATGACGACCCACGGCTTCGACATTCTAATCTTCCGGTCATCAGTATAATTTTTGTTATGTGTTGTATTTTTAATTCTATATTCGAACTTTAGATTGTAATAATTTTACGCAATATAGAATTGCTCGTCGTAAACGGTCAAGGACCGTGGGCCTTGGAGTAGGAGCCGACTGCGACTCCGAACCAAGTAAAAACAAACGTGTTAGCATTGAATTGCTTTTCCGCTGCACAATTACTCTAAGTTTTCCGAAAAATTGTTGATCGATATTCACCCCCCTCTATCGATTCAAACCGATCCCACAAGTGGTATCAGAGCGGGTGGCTCAAATCTGGTGCAACCACCAGTTGAGAATTTTTTTTTGGATTTTTTGAATTTTAATATTTCTTTTTCTTTTCGCTCGTATTCTTCTCGTTAATCGAGGTTGGTGCAACACCACTCGCTTTTTTTTCTTTATTACTATTTTTCCCATACTACTAATCCAAAACTTAATCTTGGAACAAGTTTTCTGTCTTTCTTTTTCAGTTTAAAATTAAATGACCATGCAAGAGGGATACAACACCTCTAAACCACCTCTCTTCAGCGGAGAAGATTTCTCTTACTGGAAGAGTAGGATGGAAGTCCACTTGAAAACTCAGGTGGACATGTGGATTATTATCCAGTCTGGACTGGAAATACCTAAAAATGCACAAGGCGTGGTGCAACACTATACTGAGTGGGATGGTCCACTAAAGAAGAAGATCGAGGCCGACGTAAAAGCTACCCAAACCTTGCAATGCGGCCTGACAAAAGAGGAGTTGAACCATGTAGGACCCTTCAGCAGTGCGAAGGAGCTCTGGAATAATTGATTGAGCTACACGAAGGTACATCTGATACCTGAATCAGCAAAAGAGAACTTTCGGTAGCCGAAGCTACCGATCCAAAACCTAAGCTAGTTAGACCAAAATTTTAGTCTGGTGGAACTACTTGGTCTGTTTAGTCTGGTGGAACTAGCCGAAGCTACCGATCCAAAACCTAAGCTAGTTAGACCAAAATTTTTCAAGATGTAATTTGAAAATGAACTTTCGGTAAAAGGTTTTGTCAAGGAAAGGGTTATTGCTCCAATAAGGCTACGGCCAAAGAAGGCCTCTATGCCTCGCCAAGACCTGGAAGCCAATTATCGAAACTCAAATTCAATTTACTACTTGATAAATTTGAATCTAACACAAATTTTAAATTAAATCCTAGACTCAACATCTTTTCAAAATCAATAATCTTAACTCTACAATTTTTTTTCAAAATTAATTCAACATTTCAAAATTAATTGTCTTTCAAAAATTAAACATTTCTTTTGAAAATCTGTCTCACAAAACCCATAAGGTCAATATATTTGATACCATTAGATGTGGGTGAGACAGATTAGGTAGTGAAATTCAATTTAAGCTATCCCTACCTCTAATGGATCCAAATCAAAACATACTTTATGTGTAGGAACATAAAGATTTGGACCAGTGGATATTGAATAGTGGATGCTCAGACACATGACTGGGGATAAATTGAAGTTCACCAAAATCAAGTTCAAAAACCTAAGCTCAGTAGCATTTGGCAACAATGCTACACTCAAAGTAATTGGGTCAGGTAACATTGAACTTAATTCTGATTTCATTATTAAGAAAGTGCTATTGGTTGAAAATTTCAAGTTCAATTTGCTTAGCATTAGCCAACTCTGTGATATTGGTTACATAGTTACCTTCACCAACTCTGACTGCCTTATTAGAAATCTCCAAGATTCAGAAATAACACTTAAGGGTAGTAGGAAAAACAACGTTTATACAATTAATCTACTCTCAGTACCCAAATGTTTTCTGACTAAATTAGAAGAAACTAACCTTTGGCATAGGAGATTAGGTCACACTAATACCAAACTAATTTCAAAAGTAACTCAACTTGGTTTAATTAAAGGTGTGTACCTAAAATTAAGAACTTTGACAATACAATCTGTAATTCATGTCAACAAGGCAAACAAACCAAGTCAACTCATAAACCAACCCAATCAGACTTAACCCAAACCATACTTAAGCTCCTACACCTTGACCTATTTGATTCACATGGAGCCAAGCTACTAAGCGGGAATCGATACTGCTTAGTAATCATCAATGATTACTCTAGGTTTACCTGGGTTAGGTTCTTAAAAACTAAGGATGAAACCTTTAATTTATTTAATAACTTATGCAAAATGATTGAAAATCAAAATGATACAAAAATTAAAAGACTTAGGAGTGATCATAGGGGGAGAGTTTGAAAATAAAAAATTTGAGGAGTTTTGTAAAATTAATGGGTATATCCATGAGTTTTCCTGCCCTAGAACTCCCCAACAAAATGGTATAGTTGAGAGAAAGAATAGAACTCTTCAGGAAGCCGTTAGGACCATGCTTAACGAATATAACCTAGCTAATTAATTTTGGGCAGAAGCGGTAAATACAGCCTGCTATATTCAAAATAGGATCTTAATTAATAAAAGACACAATAAGACACCCTACGAACTCTATTATCATAGATTACCTAATTTAGACTATTTAAGGGTTTTTGGGTGCAAAGTCCATATTTTGAATACTAAAGACTACCTAGGTAAGTTCCAATCAAAGTCAATCCCAGGAACTTTCTTAGGATATTCAACAACTAGTAGAGCTTATAGGGTTTATAATAAACAAACCCACAACATTGAGGAAACTACCAATTTAATCTTTGACGAAGAAGTTGAACCAAAATTTGACAATCCAAACCTAAACCAATCAAATCTTGATAAAGAAGACAGTGAACCATCAATTGAACCACAGATTGAACCATTAAATGAACTATCACTTGAACCAACTACTAAGGAATCAACTGAACCAATAACTGAACCAACCCAAGTAGTTGAACCAAACACTGAACCAAACCATCCAGCCAGACCTGAGGCTGAACCTAGTTCTAGAAGAACAAAGAAACCCAGACTCAATCATCCATCTGATCAAATCGTGGGTGATCCAACCTTAGGAGTCAAAACTAGGTCATCCTATAGAAATCTTAGTTAGATTGCACTTATTTCAAAAATTGAACCTAAGACTATAGAAGAAGTCCTACCTAACCCAGATTGGATCATAGCAATGCATGAAGAGCTAGCCCAATTTGAGAGAAACCAAGTCTGGGAATTAGTACCTAAACCTGAGGGAAAATCAGTTATAGATACTAAGTGGGTATTTAGAAACAAATTGAATGATCAAGGGGAAATTGTGAGAAACAAATCCCGCTTAGTAGCTAAAGGGTTTAGTCAAGTCGAAGGGTTAGATTATGATGAAGCCTATGCTCTTGTAGCCAGACTTGAATAAATTAGGATGCTACTAGCCTTTGCAGCCCATAGAGGGTTTAAATTATACCAAATGGATGTCAAGTCTGCCTTTCTTAATGGATTCATAAAAGAAGAAGTTTATATAGGGCAACCCCCAGGATTTGAAGACTTAGACATACCTGAATATGTTCAAGCTTAGGAAAGCCCTTTTTGGGTTAAAATAAGCACCTAGGGCATGATATGAACGATTTTCAACCTATTTAATTTCTAAGAAATTTAACCAAGGTCAAATTGACTCCACGTTATTTGTTAAAACCTTAGAGAAAGATATATTCATTGCACAAATATACGTTGATGATATAATATTTGGACCTACAAATTCCAACTTTTTAAAAGAATTTGTCAAAATTATGGAGAGCGAATTTGAAATGAGCTTGGGTGGTGAGCTCAACTTTTTCTTAGGTATCCAAATAAAACAAACTAGAGATGGTAATTATGTTCACCAATCCAAATATGCAAAGGAACTAATAAAGAAATTTAAAATGGACAATTGTAAAAGTTTAAGTACTCCTATGGCTACTAATGTCAAAATAGATAATGACCCTAAGGGTAAACCTGTTGACCTAAAATTATACCGAAGTATGATTGGTAGCTTACTGTACTTAACTGCTAGTAGACCTGATATCTTGTTCTCTATAGGAATGTGTGCTAGATACCAAACCTGTGCTAAAGAATTCCACTTAGCAATACTAAAAAGAATTCTAAGGTACATTAAGGGTACCCTAAATGTAGGTATTTGGTATCATATGACTTCCACTTTTGAATTATCGGGATACTCTGACTCTGATTATGCTCGCTGTAAATTAGATAGAAAAAGCACAAGTGGAAGTTGTCAGTTGTTAGGACATAGTCTAGTCAGCTGGTGCAGTAGAAAGCAACAATACGTAGCTTTGTCCGCAACTGAAGCAGAATATGTTGCTCTAGGAGAGTGTGTGACATAACTGTTATGGATGATGCCCACTCTTAGAGATTTCCAACTAGACTACACCCAAACCAGAGTATTTATTGACAACATTAGTTCAATAAATTTGACTAAGAATCTAATTCATCACTCTTGAACTAAACATATTGAAGTCAAACATCATTTTGTAAGGGATCATGTAGCCAGGGGCGAAATAGTACTTATGCATGTGGACTCAAAATCCAATTTAGTTGACATCTTTACCAAATCCTTACCTGAATTTGAGTTTAGCTCACTAAGAAGGCAGTTAGGGTTGTGCTTAGTAGAATAGGACTGTTCTAAAAGTATTTTTTAATCTTTTATCTTATTCATATTTTTCAAAAATAAGCCGTTAATATTTTTTTTGAAAAAACATTTCTTTTACTAAGTCTTGAAATTTGAAACTGTTTTTCGACTTAGAATTTTTCAAAAACTTACCCCCTTCAAAACTAGGGCTTTTACGTAAATGGACTTAGCCTAGGTCTTAACCCTAGAATTGCATGCACCTATAGATCTAGCAGCTAGCATCTCACAAGCACCTTAGGGTACTTTGATTGATAACCTAGACTAGGTTGAGATGCTTAGGTCTATGCCTTGATTCAAGATGCTTTAAGTCAGTGCATCTATAGTAATTGGGGCAATAAATACAAATTGAACAACAATCAAGTTAATTGTTCAAGCTTAGAAAATCTAACTTGATTAGATCACTTAACCTGACTAACCCTAGTGAAAGCTGCTGTTATATAACAGTTAGTAAGTAGCTAACTGGGTTAGATAGAACCTGAACAAGATCGGTTAAATTGGTTTGGTCCTTTTTGTGGCTTGAGTTCACTAGAGTTGGTTCAATATAGACTAAAAATTCTTGTTACAAATTCTGATTCAAAAGTAATTTGCAATTCGTTTTCTATTTTTTTTGATATATGACAAAGGGGGAGAAAGAAGAAAAGAGAGAAAATTTTTAAATTTTTTTCTCTTTCAAAAAGTAAAGTTGAACCTTTAAGTGCATTTTTTCAAAATTTCTAAGTGCATTTTTCTTTGGGCAAGTTTTTCTAAGTAAAAGTTTTTATTGGTGAACAAAGAAAAATCTCTTAAAAAGTTTTTTTAAGTGCAAAATTTTCAAAATGCACAAAGAGTTTTATAAATGCACTAACTGTTTTTTTAAAGTACACAAAATGTTTCAAGTGCAAATTTATCAAAGTGCACAAAGCGTTTTACAAATGCACTAACTGTTTTTTAAAGTGCACAAAATGTTTTACGAATGCACAAATTGTTCTTAAGCAAAATTTTCAAAATACACAAAATGGTCTTTAAGCAAAATTTTTTCCTAAGTGTGCAAAATCTGTTGAGCAAAAGTTGAAACTTGTTAAGGGAAAATTTTGTTGAAAGTTGGCTATGTGAAAAACTGTTTTTCAAGTAAAATTTTGTTTTAAGAAGGTTTTGTGAAAATTTTTCTAAGTAAAATTTTGTGAAAAAAAAATTGGCTTAACAGAAATTTTTCTAAATAAAAAGTTTGCACAAAAATTTGTTTTAAGTGGATTTTGTATTGCAAAGGTTTTTGGTGAAATTTTTTCTAAGTAAAATTGGGCTTGCAAACCTTTTCTAAAAATTGTCTGAGTGCAAAATTTTTTCTTTTGCGAATACTTTGTTTTGAAAAACACTCAGTCAAAAGTTAACACTTAGACATTTTTTGAAAAACTGCATATCATTGAAAATTTCAGGGGGAGCTTAATAGTTTTATAAAAAGTGATTGTTTTTTGTTAGATATGCACTTTAAATGCTTTTAACTTAACTTTTTGAACCGTGTTGCCATAAATCAAAAAGGGGGAGATTGTTGGTGCCAGAAGCACCAAAGTGAAACTTGTGTTTTGATAATGGCAAAGGGTTCAGAAGTTAAGGTTTTATTGTGATCTAACAATGCTACACGAGTGTGTAGGAAAAGTCCTAGGTTCACTAGGCACGAAGTCCTGGTTCTAAGAATTGGGCACTAAGTCCTGGCCGCGGGCTGGGCACCTAAGTCCTGACAAAAGGTTGGGCAATAAGTCCTGGTCGTGGAAGGGGCACCGAAGACCTGGTGAGTGAAGCTGGACAATAAGTCCTGGTCGTGGACTGGGCACTGAAGACCTGGTGAGTGAAGCTGGGTAATAAGTCCTAGTCGTGGACTGAGCACGAAGACCTGATCGGGGGATTGGGCAAAAGTCCAACCGGAGGAGCCGATTGGCAAACAGGTAAACTCTCTTGAGATGAGTAGGTGAGGACGCATTCCCCTAGGGGGAACATTAGGCATCAGTTCGACCTAGGGTTCCATTTCAGAAGCCCAAAGGTAGAACCAAGATAGCTCAGGTTGTTAATCATGCTTAAATGATATTATATTGTTTATTATTTGTGTTTTAGAACTAACCCTGGTTGCAGGAACGAAGGGTGAAAGTTTTTTGCTCCCAGGCGCCTCATTGGTGTCAGGCGCCTGTTTGACCAGGCGCCTGTGTTGATACAGGCACCCTAGACAGGGGTGATTCCAAGCCACTTCGATGCTAGCCTCCAAGGTAGCAACAGAGGCTCCTGTGTTCATACAGGCACCCCAGTTACCTCAGGCGCCCTAGTTGAAGGGATAAGCGCTGGCCAAGCCTGCGGATTGAGTTTCGCGCAGAATGAGCCACGTGTCAGGCACCCCCTTCAACACAGGCGCCCCAGCGACCACTATATAAAGGGGTTCACCCCTTGGCTTCAGACACAACTTTCTTCTACGCATTCTTTTAAGCGCTTTGCTCCAAATGCTCCATGCTCATGACTTAAGCGCCAACGACGACCCGCGACTCCGACATTCTAATCTTCCAGTTGTCGGTATAATTTTTGTTAAGTGTTGTATTTTTAATTGTATATTCGAACTTTAGATTGTAATAATTTTACGCAATATAAAATTGCCCGTCATAAATGGTCAAGGACCGTGGGCCTTGGAGTAGGAGCCGACTGCGACTTCGAACCATGTAAAAATAAACGTGTTAGCATTGTTTTGCTTTTCCGCTGTGCCATTACTCTAAGTTTTCTGAAAAATTGTCGATCGATATTCACCCCCTCTATCGATTCAAACCAATCCCACAAGATCAAGTCATCAATTGACCTACATGCAAGTCTTAACGCATTAATATCGTCCTTGAATATTAATACTTGACTAGGAATAGATAAGAGTAGTGTTCTCTATATTATCTCACTATCAATTCAACTAATTGATATAATGTAGATTAGAACCTACTATCCAAGGGCATTATTATACTTATTCATTGGGCATAATCATGAAATAAATATAATAATCAAACTTTGCCTTTATTCAATAAAATATGATACAAAATGTTTCCTAGACAATCATCTCAAAATTGGCTATGGAGCTAACACTAACAATCTCTCACTAGTACTAGTGTAAATCATTAAAATATCAAATACCCAGTGACCTAGTGTGACCATCATGCTTTCATTATGCCAAAGCCTTGGTCAAAGGATCTACGGTATTAGCGTCCGTTGGTACTCTGTGTTAGATGTGTATACTAAAAGACTTGCTTCTTTTATATATAAGATCATCTATATATTTTGAAAAGAGAATCACAACAAAACTAGATGCTTGCTTATATTAACACATGTATAAAAGTCCTTTACTTTGCATTGTAGATAACATAATGTGTGGTGTCACACGGAAAAGAAACCAAGTCAATTAAAATATTATGTTTTAAAAACAATATTTTTCTAAGTACTTTCAAAATATAAGTCAAGTAATAGGTTTAAAAGTACCTATATTTTTCAAAA
This sequence comes from Boesenbergia rotunda, assembly GCA_024364735.1. Lineage (NCBI taxonomy): Eukaryota > Viridiplantae > Streptophyta > Magnoliopsida > Zingiberales > Zingiberaceae > Boesenbergia > Boesenbergia rotunda. Next base: position 198,103 of record JAGFNQ010005989.1, read on the forward strand.
AGTTCATAATATTTTCTAAAAGTACTAATATTTTTCAAAAAGATCATAATATTTTTCAAAAGTACTAATATTTTTTAATAAGTTCATAATATTTTTCAAAAGTACTAATATTTTTCAAAAAGTTCATAATACTTTTCAAAAGTGCAGATATTTTGTTTCAAAGAACAATTTTTTGTCCAATCTTTTTCAAAATGAAAATGTGTTAAGTGTAAAATATCCTTCAATTTTTTTTAAAACATTTTTCTGAGTATTCTTCTAAATGCACTGTTTGTTAAGTGAGAATCTTTTGATGAGTGCAATCTTTTGAAAAATCTTTTCTAAATGAAAGTCTTTCTAAGGCAATAGTTTTCTAAGTGCGAGAATGTTCTAACTTCAAAATATTTTCCTACAAATGCAAAATATGTTTCCAAATTGCTTAGTACTTTTCAAAGTGTATCTTTTTTTTGGTGCAATTATTTTTTTTTAACTAGCTCTTTGCTATGCTTTCAAAGATTTATACTAAGTACTTTCAAATGAAAAAATATTTTCATTGTTGGTGCAAGTGTTTTGGTGATTTTTGATGTATGACAAAGGGGGAGAGTGCGTTTAAGTTAGAAATTCTTTTTCTTACCAAAGGATCAAATGAAATCAAAATGTTTTCTTTTCAAAAAGGGGGGAGAGTGAGCTGAAGTTAGAATTTTCTCCCAAAGGATCAAAATGTATTTTCAAAACTTAGATCATTTTTTTCATTTTATCCCAAGGTTTGTAACTTAGCCCTTTCATCCAATCTAACTTAAGATATTGTCAAACATCAAAAAGAGGGAGATTGTTGGTGCAAGATGCATCAGTGATGTCCTCCTCTAAGTGTTTCAATGTTTGACAATATGCTTAAGTCAGTGATACATTGAACAAGGGAAGCGTAGTCAAGAAAACTGGACCAAAGTGATGAAAAGTCCTAGTTAACCTAGGCACTAAGTCCTGGTCGAGGGCTGGGCACCTAAGACCGGACCGAGGGTTGGGTACTAAGTCCTGGTGAGTGAAGCTGGGCACTAAGACATGGTGAGTAAAGCTGGGTACTAAGACCTGGTGAGTGAAGCTGGGCACTAAGACCTGGTGAGTGAAGCTGGGCAAAAGTCCTGACAAGTGATGTTAGGCAATAAGTCCTGGTTGTGAGATTGGGAAAAAGTCCTGGTGACTGAAGCTGGGCAAAAGTCCAACCGGATGGGCTGGGTGACAACCGTCTCCTGAGAGGAGTAGGTGAAAGGCGCGTTCCCGGGGATGGGAACTTAGGCGTCGGTTCGACCTAGGGTTTCGCGGAAATCCGAAGTCTGAACCAAACCCTTAGGGTTAAGACTATCTTCATGTTTGCCTTGTATTTATGTATCTTGCAGGTACCTAAAATGGAAGACAAAGCAGGCAAATAATCACACAACACGATTGGAAACTAGGCTGCTAGGCGCCCCTATTAACTAGGGCGCCTCAATGATACAGGGCGTCTCAATCATTCAGGCGCCCTGTATGTCTAGGGCGCCCTAGTTGAAAGCCTTATCGGCTGCTGCGAGTTCGGCGCAGAGATAAGCTTTGACCAAGCTGTATGAGGCACCTCATTGATCACAGGCGCCCTATAACAAGCCTATAAAAGGGGCTTCGACCCCTCAGCTCAGGACAACATTTAGAAATCATTCTAAGCTTTCCATGTGATGACAAACACTAACGACGAAGCTCTACGACCAAGGAGGCTCTGGGAGGAATTGCGCAACACTTCGGAGGTCCAGATCGGTCGAGTCTTCGACTCTTTTAGTTTGGTTTGAATTTACATTCTGCACTTATTTTTATCTATCTTTTTGATTGTAAATTGTGCACTATAAGACGGGTTTCTCTGCCTCTGGAAAGTTCGGAAAGGAGACCATTAGTGGACGTGCGTTCCCGTGCTTAGGCCTTGGATGTACTGACCCTGGGGGGTTGGGAACCAAGTAAAAATCCCGTGTGCATTTTGTGTCGTCTGTTATTATTCCGTTTTGTTTTCCGCTGTGCTACTAACTCTGATTCTAGAACGAAGATCCGAAAGATGAGTTTTCCAAGAGTTTCCGTAAAAGTTTTTACGGTCGATATTCACCCCCCCTCTATCGACGGCACCAGTCCCCACAAAGGGAAGGTATAAATCTTTTCCTTAAGGTCCTATTGTTCTTTTGGTACCTTAATGATTTGCTTCGTCATTTTATGTATATTAGTTAATTATTTTGATCTTGTGTCATGGTTAATAATTAATTAATTAGACCCCGACCATAAACACAAGAACCGGCGATCCACTCGTCGTCTCTTCCAGGGTCGTTCGGTTAGGAGAATTACAAGGCATGATCTTTGTGATTGGCCAAGTTGTAAATCGTACTGAACGATACGATGACGAAATGGTCATTGGGAGATGAGTCTTCATTCGGATTAAATTTTAATCCGTAGACATGGAGAGATCTCTCAAAGACGACTAATTATTCACTTAGGAAACCCGCCAAGCCATACCCATCAATTGGTATCAGAGTTGAGGTTTCCGATTTTGTGTGTTTAGGATTGGTTAATTTTTGCACTTTTTCATATATTTTATTTTGCTGGATGATATGTGGATGTGCATAGGCTAACTTTGTGTTGCAGGCATTAAATTCCAACTTATCATGGCCAAATAATTGATGTATGTGATGGTTGTGCTATTTTTGTAAATTAATTAAATCCTCGGGATTGACGAGGCTAGGTAGTATTTAATTTTTGTAATTAAATATGGCACGTGTTTAGCCGTGTTTTTCATTTACATTTGATCTAGATTTTATATACACTCCTTCGTGGAGTATAGTATCAATGATGTAAATGATTAGCTAATCATCTCGGTTCGGGGATCCCTCAAGGTAGCTTGCGCATAAGGATGGGAGGAGCGGACGAGGTGAAGACACGACTGGAGGCGCATTGGAGACCAAGACCATGAAAAGTTAGAAAATCTAGGATTTTCTTTTTCATTATGTTGGTTATGTGCTTGTCGTGTGCGTGCTTGTTAAAATTCCTCGTAATCAATAACTAAGTGGGAGAGGGACCCTAAGGGTTCCGTGACCTCCATTATAATCCGATAAGTGATGCGAACAAGTTTGTGCGTCGGCTCTGAGTGCCTTCCTCCCCATCGGATGGGCTTGTTCTGTGGATCACTGGGTCGGAAAAGACTATAGAAAATTATTGAAGAGCGTATGTATTTCCCCATTGGAAGACACACAATCAGAAATAATTTTCTTAGTGTCGTGTAATGGTAAACACTTAGATGCGAATAATAGTATCCTCCCCATCAGAGTCACTGCTATTATTTTCAGGGCTGAAGTGAACCAACTATTATTCTTACTTGTCAAAAAGCTAGGTTGACAAGATAGTATGATTATTGGGAAATTCTCCTCTTACGAATGTGGATGTTTGTATACGTCCACACCATCGTGGCATGCGAATTTCTCGGTGTTTAGAGGTGTTGGTTGATTTCGAAAATTCATTGTTTTGAGAAATCAATTTATTTTCGAATTCTAAAGTAGTGATTGTTGTGATTCTCAGGATTTTTAAAATGACCTTTAACCCACTAGCGACCATACTTAAGGAAACTAAGCTTACTGGCCCAAACTATATAGACTAGAAAAGAAACCAGGACATTGCCCTCACTGCTGAAGAGTACAAACATGTGCTCTTTGAGGATTGTTCCGAAAGGCCTAGCGAGAACTTTAGTGAAGAGCTGAGGGAGCGCTATAAGAAGTGGGTCAAGGCAGATGAGATGACGCGGTGCTACATTCTAGCATCTATGTCGAATGTTTTGCAACATCAACATCAGGCCATGCTGAGCTAATTCAATGAAGATCCTTTAGTGGAATGGATCTTCATTAATGGATCGGGTTTGGATCCATTAGCAGGCCAAGATCCAACTCCTCCTCATGGTCCTTATCATAGTCCTATATATACCCCATGTGACATGAAATAAATTGATCCAATGGAATACTAGAAAACTCTAAATTTTTCCTCTCCTCTCACTACTAGAAAAAATGCATTCAACAATAGTGAATCACTGTTGTCGTATGCCAAATACCACTGTTGTTAAAGGCCATGTTGTTAAAGGGGGGGTCTACGACAACAGTGAATCACTGTTGTCGTTTGGTCTACGACAACAGTTTGACAACAGTTTTCCACTGTTGTCGTATATCACATTCGACAACATTTTGACAACAGTTTTTCACTGTTGTCTTTTATTATATTCGACAACAGTTTTATAACCATTGTCGTATATCAATAACAGTTTCATACCAATTTGATAACAAAGATATTTCCATTATATTTTCAATTAAAAGGCAATAATTTAACCTCGAAACAAAAACTATATATATCAAATATCATCAACATATTTACAATAAAGATCCACCACAACCTTTCTACAGACGAAACCACAAAAGTATCTTCTGTCCAAAAACATTTCTACAGGCGAAACCACTAAAGTATCTTCTGACCCAAATTACAAGAGTTCAAATTATATATAATTCTGACCCAACTAAACTTACAATGAAGTTCAAATCACAAAAATTATAGCTTGGAAGGTCAGATTAATGGTCTTCGAACATGATCACGAACAAGTCCCTGCAGCTGGAAAAAAGAGAACAAACACTCTAATTAGTTATTCTATTAAATGCATATGTCCAATAAAAAATGATCCATGAAGATATGTATCAACAAACAACAAAAATAACAAACAAACAAACAAACAAACAAAAAAGATATGCATGTATCAGCACTTGCAATTATAAGGAAACTGCTAGCTTGGCTTCAAGGATCTAAGCGCATATGTAAAAAAGAATTAAAGTAAATGAGTCAAACAAGCTTCAAGGATAGATTTCCAATCAAATGAGAAGTCCTTTAAGAAGTCCTCAAATTAGTAATAAAAATGTGTGCACAATTGGAATAAGAAGCAAATCCGTGGAATTAAAATTTAAGGCGTGTAAGAAAAGCATAATGTATACATAATTAACAAAGATAACTTGTAAGATACCATTAACTACATCAACTTTTCCCGTCTCAAAATACAAATGATAAAAACAGGATTTGAGCTGTTATTTACAGTAACTTTTTGTGGCACTTAACTTAATCAACCATGATCACTTGAGAATGATCATCATTAAATAGTATTTTACACAAACTAGATGTACTTGAAATGTTTTGGGTGCCTAAAAAGCTTGAAGTCATTCTTTGCTTCAGCATTGTATCTTCTCTTTATTCTACTGATGCTTTCTTTTCAAAGAAGACAACTATTTGTTTTTTGTTTCCTATAGGTTTTATGAACTAGACGTACCTATAAGGCTGTAACATTTAGGTTTCTTCATGTCCTAATACAAGGACTTGATAATAATGTGTATCACACATTAGTAGGCCCAAAGCTAATGTTCTTGAAATCTACTATGAGAAGTTTTTATCAATCATATCATTAAGGCTAAGAGAGGAGATTATCAACGAGAACACTTAGCAAACTCAATATTCCAGCAAAGATCAAAAAAACCACAACAGTTGATGTGATTCGTGCATAACACAATTAAAGTCATTGCAAAGGAATATAAACATTTGCTAGTTTCGTGGATTACCAGAACTAGCGATGGGTTGAACAGGATATCAGGAATCTTAAATCTATCTGCCCCAACCTCTATAGTCCTGAAAATCAATTCAAAGCAGTGCAGAGACTACTAAGCATGCAATATCTACTGTCAATATTTGAGCAAAAATAAGTAAATAAGAGAGAAAAAGGAAAAACCTTAAGCAATATTCATAGCATGCAATATTTACATATTCATAGCATGCAATATTCATAGCATGCAATATCTAATGTCAATATTTGTAACTACCTCAAACCATTCATTTCTATGCGTAAATTCACATAATATCAGTTCCGAGATGTGGTTTAAGCAAATTTAATTTAAAATAATATGCATTGTCAGATCTATTCTGAGGGAAATTATTTGAGGTTGACATATGGATTGCATCTTACTATTGAAGTACATCCAAAGCCTATATTAGTATAGTAACATTTAGATCCTTAAACATTTTCATTACATTAAATATAATTTCTTACAGAGTAATAAATAAAGTTATAAAATATATCTACAAACAAATTGTTAGTTTTTGTCTGAATAGCAAAGTCTTACACAACAAACCAAAGAGCATAAGATGCTATAAATCTACTTATAAACTACTAATAGGGTTGACAGAAAATTATGCTCTACTGGACAATGTTCTTAGTTTCAAACTCATCAACAGTTAGTGAATGAATGAAGTTATCAAGGAATTAGTTGGGTCCTACATAAAAGAAATGATCAAAGCTCAACTAAACCTAGCTAATGCAATTTGGGAATCTAATAGAGCTCACGTACAAGTTTGGGAATCCAAAGGGAAACATCCAAGAATGAAGATCACAACCAAGCCTTACCTGAAAACCCACACACCAAGCTTTCCTCTGCCCCTTTCTGTTTCGATCAGAAGAAACCCAGCCACATGCAAGAGCCCTATTTTTCAGAAATCCCTAGGAAGAGGACTAGGTTAGCTCTAACTCACGGTACCAAAAACAATCAATAGCGATCTCAACTCATTAGGGGGGCCGCTGGCAGTGGCACTCAGCCGGGAAGGAGCAATTCGCCTGTCGTAGCTAGCGATGAAGATGCGGTGTTGACGCAGGATACTGCTTGCCTGGGCGTCAGTAGCTAGGGCACGCGATCGAGGAAGAAGAAAAGGTAAGTGAGGAGGCGTCGCCTCCTTGCTTGCGCGATGAAGAAGAAGAGAGCGAGAGGAGTCGGGGCTCACCTCGCGAGGGTGAAAGGAAGCGCCGCTCTCGGGGCTTCCTTGGACTCGGGCGATGAAGAAGGGGGAGAGGCGTCGACTCGTGGCTGCGAGGGGTTTGTGTGAGAGAAGCGGAAATGGTCGGGGGTTTGGGTGGTTAGCGGGCGAGGAAGAGAAAAGATTAGGGGTTTGTGCGACGAGAAAAAAAATGATTAAGGATCGAAAAATAAGAGAATGAGGATTCAATAGTTCGTTGTTTTTTTGCAGTTGGATATCCACCGTTGATTTTGTTTATTGCTTGAACATCACAACAATATAACAACAACAGTTTAATATAACTGTTGTCTATTGTCATAATGGACAACAGTTTATCACATCAGTTGTTGTAAATCCCCCTATAGATAACAGTTATTTTATAACTGTTGTCGTTGAGTATACATACGACAACATTTTGTTATTACTGTTGTCTTTTTACGTATACAGACCAACAACAACAACGATTAATACTAAAACTGTTGTTAAATTGACATAAGACAACACTTTATCAAAAAATCGTTGTCGATTATGTGTTGTTGAATGTAAAAATTCTAATAGTATATTCTCCTCCTCTCTCTCTCTCTCCCTCTCCCCCTAGGGTGCGGCGCCGATACTTGCATGGAGAAATTTCTTTTCCATGCAAAGATGCCCACGGTCTCCATTGAAAAGTTGCACACGACAACTTTGATTAAATTTGCCTCACGGCAATTGGAATTGCCTCAATTCCTTGGAGCACGGAGCACGAGGCGATGAAAATTGCCTCACGGCAATTGCCTCATGGCAATTCCTTGGAGCACGGAGCACGAGGCGATGAAACATCAATTGGAATTGCCTTCCTTGGAGCATGGAGCACGAGGCAATTAAAATTGCCTTACGGCAATTGGAATTGCCTCATGGCAATTTTTGGAGCCAAGCAATTATTGGAGCCAATGGGAATTGTCTCACGCCAATAGAAATTGCCTCACGGTAATTATTGGAGCCAATGGAAATTGTCGCTCTTGAAGGAAAGGAATAGTGGGATTTGTGCTCGGATTATCTTCTTTTTTAGAGTGGTCGGTGGTATCCCATTGGTTAGGGATTGGTTGGCGGAAGGAGAAGGGATCGACTTGGTGACCACGGTTCTTGGTAGATCGTCGCCCACACGACGTCCAAAAGGGGAGGGTCATACGGTAGAAGATCGTAAGGTAATGGAAGGTATATACTCTTCCTTGGCTCCTTTAATTTCGTCTCATCATTTCATGTGAGTTATTTAATTATTTTGATTGAGAATCATAACTAATAATTAACTAACTGGACCCCGACCATAAACACAAAAGCCGGCGATCCACTCGTCGCCTTTTCTGCGGCCGTTCTGTAAGGAGAATTACAAGGCTTGATCTTTGTGATTGGTCGAGTAGTAATTCGTACCGAATGATACGACGACGAGATGGTCGTTGTGAGACGGGTCTCCGTTCAGATTAATTTTTAATCCGTAGACATGGAGAGGTCTCTCAAGGACGACCAAGTATTCGCTTAGGAAATCCGCCAAGCCATTCCCAACATATAAGTCCTTTGTCTATCTAGAATAGAGGTAATCTTGAAGACTTTGTTTATTTTGTAAACAATTATTCAAGGGTCAAAGTACATTTACTTGATTTACGGCAAGACTAATTCTTTTGATGAGATCAATGAATTTAAGTCTGATGCGGAGATACATCAAAGTAAAAGTATGACGACATTACGATTAGATAGTAGTGGCAAGTACCTCTAGGGATAGTTGTAGGACTTACTTATCAGTAATTGGGATTCGATCCCAATTCACTGCACCTGGTGTGCCCCAACAGAACGGTGCAACACACGGAAGGAAGAAGGTCTCTTAAGGTAATGGTTAGGAAGATGATAAGCAACTCAGAGATTAGCCAGATTTGTTCAAGAAGATATGCCCTGGATACGACGGTGTATAAGCTTGATACTATCTAGGTCAGTAGTCTCTTAAAACCATAGAAATATAGGCTAAGCGAAAGCTTAGTCTAAGGCATGTTCGGATTATGAGTAGTTCAACACATGGGCTGAAAAGAGACACTGATAAGTTGGAATCTAATGCATATGTTCGTAGGCTATCCTAAGGGAATAAAAGGTGGTTTAGTAGTCCTAAGGATCAGAGGATATTCATTGGTACAACCGACTGATTCTTAGAAAAAGGACTATGAAATAAACCACAAGCCCATGAAAAGAGTTACTCTGAGTAAATTAAATAAGGGGACATTTTGATCTTGGTACCAACTGTACAAGAGGTAATACCATAGGACACTGCACCTCGTGTCACAGAAGATACACAAGGGGTACCTTATCATAGTGGGAGGGTTGTTAGTCAACCTAAAAGATTCATGTTCTTGGAAAGTCTATGGACTAGCTCCTTGGTGAACATGAACTAGATCCTTAGACCTATGACAAGGAACATCTGCTTTGATGAGAAAATCTAGTCATGTGGATTTGTTCAAAGGACGGATAAGATTTGTGTAAGTAATGTGACAGATACGTAGTGGTATTCTTGTACTATACGTAGATAATATTTTGTTGGTTGGCAACAATGACAGAATATTGTCAGACGTAAGGGTATGGTTGTCCAAATATTTATGAAGGACTTGGGAATAGTAAGACACATCCTTGGGGATCAAAGATCTAAGGGATCTCCATACAAGGATGATGTGTTTATCCCAAGCTTCATAAAAGACACTGTCCTAACTTGTTTTAGCATGGATACCTCCAAGAAAAGTTTGGTACTTTTCAGTTTTGGAACTACTCTATCTAAAGAGATATGTTTAGATTATCAAAGGAGATAGAGTAGGTAATGGCGGTTCCTTTAGCGTCAGCTATAGGAAGCCTCATGTATGCTAAAAACAAGACCAAATATCTATTGTGTCATGGGCATGGTTAACAGATATTGGAGTAACCCAGGCTAAGGAAATTGGATTGCGGTAAAAGCATATATTAGTGCCTGAGAAGGACTAAGGACTATATGCTAGTTTACCGGACAGATCAATTTCCCGTGTGTTATATGGATACAGAATTCCAATCAGGATAAGGGGCAAATATAGGTATTCCTTAGGGTTTTGTGTTTACATTTAGGAGGTGGAACCATTGTATGGCAGAGTGTCGTGCAGCGGCTGCGTGATGGACTCTACCATAGAAGCTGGATGGTTGGTAGTCTCTCAGATAGCCAAAAGAGCTACATGGTTCAGGAATCTCAAGATGGACTTCGATGTGATTCCTGGTTTGCTTAGGACTATCACATTTTGTTGTGATTAAAATGGTGCAGTTGCAAACTCGAAGGAATCACGAGTCCATAAGGCAAGTAAACACATAGAGCACAAGTACTACCCTGGTAAGGAATAGTTATTGTTGCCTAGATTACATCAGAGGATGACCTAGGGAGATCATTTCACTAAAGCCTTAGTAGCGAGAGCTTTTAGGCATGTGAAGGGTCTAGGGGTCAGATGTATGACATTTTGATAACAACAAAGTCTTTCAGTATAAGTGGGAGATTGTTAGGATGTATACTAAAAGTCTTGCTTTTGGTTAGAATATATTTACATTTTAAAGAGAATCGCAAAATCACACGGTGCATATTTATATTAGTATATGCACAACATGTCTCATATTTGGCATTGTAGATAACATAGTGTATGGTATTGCACAGAAGATCATGCAATCAAGTTCCTTGCAAAAGTATAAGAAAGAGGCTCACAACCGAGATGGAGTTGGACAAACCATCGAGATGGTTGTAGTACAATTAGGTGTGGTTTGTCTTAACCATAGAATTACACTAGTGCACTTTGTGTGCACTGAGTAGGACCAAAAGAGAGATCATTCAATTTTGTACTGACTTCATAAATTGGATTAGATCTCGGATTATATTATGGAGTACGATCTCTAAATCCCGAAATAATAATGGGCACATGTAGTTAACTAATTATTACTTTGATTTACCAATGGGTGAGATCTATTCTGTTAGATCGATAGGTCCGGTAAGTTGGGTAATAATTTTATCTGCATGGTGTGCCGTTGATTATTGACGGAATCCGTGTCTGGTGAGTCGGGATGATGATGCCCCCTTGATGAGCTCAAAAGGATTGTCATGTCAAATCTTGCAAGTTGACTATGGTCCGACATGATGAAAAGGTTGAGTGGTACTAATCGAGAATCAGGAGGATAATTAATTTAATTGTCAGTAAATTAAATTAATTATTGGGCATTCGATATCTTAAACACTGTGAGATGGACGACTCATAATAGGTGGAGCCCATATGAAAATATGGGGGTTGGTGAGGAAGTTCAATGGGATCCTTTAGTGAAATGGATCTCCATTAATGAATCTGGTTTGGATCCATTAGCGGGCCAAGAACCAACTCCTCCTCATGGTCCCTACCTTATCCCTATATATACCCCATAAGAGTCATGAAACATGGTTAATTACCCTATGGCTCTCTCTCTCTCTCTTCTCTCCCTCACCTTCTCTCCTAGGGCAACCGGCGCAAGGAGATCATCTCTCCTTCTTCACAACTCTTCTCCTCTTTTGATTGCTGGTGCAAGGAAGGTGTGGAGCTTCCCTTCTCTTCCTCAACCGGAGCAATCATAAGAAGAGGAGGAAGAGTTGGCCGGCGGTGAGGGTGAGAGATAGGAGGTGTGCGGCACCGGCGATAGGTGAAAGGAAGAGAGAACTTTGCCGGTTAGGGTAGGTGAAGGAAGTTCCTTGACTTTCTCTTCTTCTTCTCTCTATCCTTCATCTCTTGGCCGGCGCTTCCTTGAAGAAGGGAGAGAAACCGGTGGCTTGAGGTTGAGGTATTGTGACCGGTGGCAACTCCCTAGAGGCTAGGGTTTCATCCGACGCAAGAAAGAAGAAAGGAGAAGGGTGCTTCCGGATTTCACCATCTCATTCATCTTCCTCTCCATCTTCTCCTTGGTCTTCTTGTTGCTAGGGCATCTTGGAGCTTCCTTGAGGTCGGCGACACAAGGATAGTGAAGGTGGTGGTGGCCGGCGGTGATCCTTGGTGCAAGGGTTTTGCTTGGCGGGTGGAAGAAGGTGGATTGATAGGTAACCCTTGGTGACTATGCGTCTTGGTAGCTCGTCGCCCATACGATGTCCAGGAGGGGAGGGTCATAAGGTAGAAGACTGCGAGGTAAAAGGCGAGGTATATCTCTCCCGAACTCCGTTTTACTTTTGCTATGTTATTGCTTTGATATTTGTTATCATATGCATGTTGATAATTAATTATCGAAGAATAATTATCGTTAATTAATTTGATAATTAATTTATGTCATGGACCCCGAAGATAATCACGAAAACCGACGATCCATTCGTCCTCCTTTCTGCGGTTAATTAATCCGGAAAGTTACAAGACCTTAACCTTGGTTTTGGTTAAGTTGTGACTTGGATTAATTAACACGACGACGAGACGGTCATTTAGGAGACGGGTCTCTATTCGGATTAAATTTTTAATCCATAGACATAGAGAGGTCTCTCATGTTCGACCCCGTGGTTGCTTGTGAAACCGCCAAGCCATACCCAACACCCAAAACGAATCAGGTAAGTCAAAGTAGCTCATCATTGACCTAACCATTTCCATAAGAGTCCTATTCCTTCTTTCTGCCACCCCGTTCTGTTGGGGCGTACAGGGAGCAGTTAGCTGGGACTGAATCCCAGCCTCTAACAGGAAGGTCCTAAACTCTCCAAAGAGGTACTCGCCACCTCAGCCTTGAATTCTTTGAACTTATCAAAGCATTCAGACTTGCGGCGCATCAGGTAAATGTATCCATACCTTGAATAATCGTCAATAAAAGTGACGAAGTATTCAAAGTCACCTCTAGCCTAGATGGACATAGGACAACACAAATCAGAATGAACCAATTCTAACACGTCTTTGGCCCTATACCCCTTAGCCTTGAAAGGTCTCTTGGTCATCTTACCTTGCAAGCAAGACTCACAGGTCGGGAAGTCTTCCACCACCAATGAACCCTAGGGCCCATCGGCTATCAACCTCTGAATCCTACTATGGTTAATATGACCAAGCCTAAGGTGCCAAAGATATGTCTGGTTCATTTTAGATGGTTCCTTTCTCTTATTTAGGTTAGATGATGAGCTATTTACTTTTGTTTGCATCGTGGGAGTCTTTGGTTCTAGAGTGTACAGATTGCCAACCATAGTACCCGAACAGATAATCTCTCTATTTCTCCTTATAACAACTTTGTTATTAAAAGCAATAGAATATCCATCCTTTATTAATTTAGAAATCGAAATTAAGTTCTTTCTAAAAGAGGGTACATATAAGCAATCTCTCAAAACCAACACTTTATTTCTCTCAAACAATAAATAAAATTCTCCCACTGCAATTGCTGCCACCTCCGTAGCATTGTCCATGTAGACCACGATTTCCTCATCAGCTAGCCGTCGGGTTTCCTAGAACCCCTGCAGAGTATTGCAGACATGATCAGTGGCTCCCGTATCTATGCACCAGGTACTGGTAGATAGCACCGCTAAACATGTTTCAATGACTAAATATGAAGACATACCTTTGTCTTGACGATGGGGATAGTTCGCCATCCAGTGTCCATATTGATTACACGTGAAGCACTTGCCTTTCGGCTTCTTCACGCCAGTCCGAGGTCCCTGCGATGCTACCGCTGCTGCCTTCTTGAACCCACCTTGTTTCTTCTTCTTCCTGCCTTTCGGCATAGAAGTAGAAATCTTCTGAGTAACCAAGGCCTGCGAGCTCTGACAAAATAGGTCCTTTGTCACCTGGAGTTCTCCTAGCAGTTCCCCCAACGTATACTCATGCCTGTTCATGTTATAGTTGAGCCAGAACTGCTCAAAACTCCTAGGCAGAGACTGGAGTACACGGATTCCGTCAATAATTAACTGCACACCATATAATTAATATTATCTCCCAAGTTACCGGGCCTATCGATTTAGCAGAATAAATCTTGCCCATTGGTAAATCAAAGAAATAAAGATTAACTATACGTGCCCGTCATTATATCGGGATTTAGGGATTGTACTCCATAATAAAATCTGAGATCCTATCCAATTATCAAGCCAGTACAAATTGAATGACCTTTGGTTTTGGTCCTGCTCTATGTACTCAAAGCACACTAGTGTAATTCTATGGTTAAGACAAACCACACCTAATTACACTGCAACCATCCCGATGGTTTGTTCAATTCCATCTCGGCTGTGAGCCTCTACTTATACTAAGCAAGGGACTGATAACATGATCTTCCGTGTGACACCACACACCATGTTATCTACAATGCAAAGCAAAGGACTTTTATGCATGTACTAATATAAGCAAACATCTAGTGTTGTTGTGATTCTCTTTTCAAAACTATAGATGATCTTATATAAAAAGAACAAGTCTTTTAGTATACACATCTAACAATCTCCCACTTATACTCAAAGACTTCGCTGTTCTCAAAATGCCATACATCTGACTCCCTGATCCTCCATATGCCTAAAGCTCTTGCTATCAAGGTCTCAGTGAAAAGATCTCCCAGGTTGTCCTCTGATGTAATCTAGACAACAACAGCTTTTCCTCTCCTGGGTAGTACTTGCACTCTATATGTTTACTCGCCTTTTGGGCTCGTGATTCCTTCGAGTTTGCAACTGCACCATTGTTTACCACAACAAAATGTGATAGCTTTGAGCAAACTAGGAATCACATCGAAACCCATCTTGAGGTTCCCGAACCATATTGCTTCCTTTTGGCTACCACAAAGGCTGCCACATCCTTAGCTTCTATGGTGGAGTCCGCCATGCAGCCGCTGCGCGACACTCCTCCAAACTATGGTTCCACTTCCTAAAGTAAACACAAAACCTGAGGAATACTTATATTTTGCCCCTATTCGATTGGAATTCTGTATCCATATAACTCTCAGGAGATCTGTCTGCCCGGTAAACCATCATATAGTCCATAGTCCTTCTCAGGCATTAATCTATGCTTTTACCGCAATCCAATTTCCTTAACCTGGGTTACTCCGATATCTACTAACCATGCCCACGGCACTACAGATATCTGTTGGATTGAGAAAACACGATAGAAGGGGGGTGGGTGAATATCGTGAAAACTTTTTCGGATAAGATTGAGAGAAATTACGCAGCGGAAATAAAAACAAACACAACAGAAGAACACAAGCACTTTTACTTGGTTCGAAGTCGCGGTCGGCTCCTACTCCAAGGCCCACGATCCTTAACTATTTACTGTGGGAAATTCTATATGTGCGCAAAGGTTTACAGGAATTGTTACAATAGTAGTGCAGTAAATAAACAATTATACTCTTCGTTATCGACGCCCGATGTGGATCGTACTTCGGAGCAGAGGGTCATCGTCGGCGCTAGAATGTCGAGCACGGAGTTTGCCGAAGCAGAGCGCTTGAACAAAGAGAGTAGAGGCGTTGGAAAAAGTGTTGTCGAAGCCTTAGGGGTCGAGCCCCTTTTATACTGCTCCTGGGGGCGCCCTGGACGTCGGGGGTGCCTGAAAAAGTTATGAACTCCTTTACTTAAATTTATTTTGGTAAAACTCAAAACTCCCTATTAGAAACCTTGTTCGCCCATGTATGTTTTTGATATATGTCAAAGGGGGAGGAAAGGTCAAAGTTAAGTGATACCCGAAAGGTTAAAATTAAGTGTTTTATAACACAAATATTCAGGGTTTTAGGGGGAGTATCAGAAATAAATGATTTTTAAAAAATCTACATTTATTCTGTTCATAAACTGCTATACTTCATTGATTGATACCTTATTTTCTTAACAGTTATAAGTTTTTCCTTAACTTTGAATTGTGTTGCCATAAATCAAAAAGGGGGAGATTGTTGGTGCAGGAAGCACCATATCGAACCTTGTTTTGATATTGGCAAAGGATTCAAAGTTAAGTATTATTTGTGATCTAATGTGTTCACTGAGTGTGTAGAAAGAAGTCCTGACGAAGGGCTGCTGGGCACCAAGCGAAGGGTTGCTAGGCATCGAAACCCTAAGACCTAGCGAAGGGCTGCTAGGCACCTGGCGAAGGACTGCCAGGAATCGAAGACCTGGCGAAGGGCTGCTAGGCACCTGGCGAAGGACTGCCAGGAATCAAAGACCTAGCTGGCGAAGGGCTGCTAGGCTCCTGGCGAAGGATTGCCAGGAATCAAAGACCTAGCGAAGGGCTGCTAGGCACCTGGCGAAGGACTGCCAGGAATCAAAGACCTAGCGAAGGGCTTCTAGGCACCTGGCGAAGGACTGCTAGGCGTTGAAGACCTGGCGAAGGATTGCTAGGCACCTAGCGAAGGGCTGTTAGGAGTTGAAGACCTGGCGAAGGACTGCTAGGCACCTGGCGAAGGGATGCTGGGTAAAAGTCCAACCGGAGGAGCCGGTTGGCAAAAGGTAAACTCTCCTGAGAGGAGTAGGTGAGGACGCGTTCCCCGTCGAGGGAACAGTAGGCGTCGGTTCGACCTAGGGTTCCATTTGGGAGACCCGAGGTCAGAACCAAGACAGCTACGGCTGTAAAAACTAACTAACATTCTTGCCTTGTTTGTTGTGGAACTAACCTTGGATGCAGGGACCAAAGAAATGTGTTTCTGCAGCTCAGAACGCCCCAAAGGAGAGGGGCAGTAGCTGGGCTAGGCGCCCGGGAGGTCCCGGGCGCCCAAGGTCAAAGCCAAATGAGCAGTTAAGCAAGAATCGCTTCGAAAGCTTACTGGGCCAGGCACCCTGATGGTCCCGGGTGCCCTGAAGGCCCCGGGCGCCCTGAATGTCCCGGGCGCCCTGGGTCAAAGCCAAACTGTGATCGAAGCAAAATCAGCCATGAAGCCAACAGACCAGGTCAACCGGGGCGCCCCCAGTGTCTCGGGCGCCCCCGTCAGCTCCGAGGTCGGTTCTGGAGGGATAAGCGCTGACCGAGCTGCGGATGAGGTTTCTCGGATCCGAAGGCACGTGTCAGGCGCCCCCGACGTCTAGGGTGCCCCAGGAGCAGTATAAAAGGGGCTCGACCCCTAAGGCTTCGACAACACTTTTTCCAACGCCTCTACTCTCTTGGTTCAAGCGCTCTGCTCCGGCAAACTCTGTGCTCAACATTCTAGCGTCGACGATGACCCTCTGCTCTAAAGTACGATCCACATCGGGCGTCGGTAACGAAGAGTATAATTGTTTATTTACTGCACTACTCTTGTAACAATTCCTGTAAACCTTTGCGCATATATATAATTGCCCGCAGTAAATGGTCAAGGACCGTGGGCCTTGGAGTAGGAGCCGACCGTGACTCCGAACGAAGTAAAAGTGCTTGTGTTCTTCTGTTGTGTTTGTTTTTATTTCCGTTGTATAATTTCTCTTTTTAATCCGAAATGTTTTCACGATATTCACCCCCCCTCTATCGTGTTTCTCGATCCAACAAGTGGTATCAGAGCCTATGAGTTTTGAAAACATAAAAATACTTAGTATAATTCTTGAAAGCATAGCAAAAGCTTAAATTGCACCAACAAAACTCCACTTTGAAAAGTATTGTACAATTTGAAAAACTATTTTGTATTTGTAGGCAAGTCTTTAGAAAATTCATACACTTAGAACACTATTGCCTTAGAAAAACTTATATTTAGAAAAAAAATTTCAAAAGATTGCACTCATAAAAAGATTTTCATTTAACAAATAGTACATTTAGATGAAAATCATTAAACAAATGTTCTGCAAAAGAAAATTTGAAACACATTTTCACTTTGAACAAGATTGAAAAGATTATTCTTTGAAACACGTTAGTATTGCACTTTTGAAACTGTAAAAAAAATATTCGTGCTTTGTAAACATTAGTGCCTTGAAAAGTATTAGTACTTTTGAAAATATTATATTTTGAAAATAGTAGTACTTTTGAAAGATGTTATGCGTACATTGAAAAATATAAGTACTTTTTGAAAGATTAAAAAATTTAATTTTATTTTGAAAACATAATACTTGACTTAGTTTCTTTTCCAATATCAAAACAAGGTTAGATATGGTGCTTCCTGCACCAACAATATCTGGTCTTGATTTTAGCATTCATTAGGCTTCCTATAGTCGACGCTAAATGAACTGAAAGCTGGATGGATGACAGTCTCTGAGATAGCCAATATAGCTACATGGTCCAGGAACCTCAAGATGGACTTCGATGTGATTCCTAGTTTGCTCAGAGCTATCACATTTTGTTGTGATTAAAAATGGTGCAGTTGAAAACTCGAAGGAATCATGAGTCCATAAGGCGAGTAAACACATAGAGCGCAAGTACCACCCAGAAGAGGAATAGATGTTGTTGCCTAGAGTACATCAGAGATGACCCAGGGAGATCTTTTCACTGAGGCCTTGGTAGCGAGAACTTTTAGGCATGTGAAGGGTCATGGGGTCAGATGTATGACATTTTGAAAACAACAAAGTCTTTGAGTATAAGTGGGAGATTGTTAGGATGTATACTAAAAGCTTTGATTTTGGTTAAAATACATTTACATTTTAAAAGAGAATCGCAAAATCACACGGTGCATATTTATATTAGTATATGCATAAAATGTCTCATACATTGCATTGTAGATAACATGGTGCGTGGTGACGCACAGAAGATCATGTTATCAAGTTCCTTGCAGAAGTAAAGAAAGAGGATCACAACCGAGATGGAGTTGGACAAACCATCAGAATGGTTGTAGTGTAATTAGGTGTGGTTTGTCTTAACCATAGAATTACACAAGTGCACTTTGTGTGCATTGAGTAGGACCAAAAGAGAGGTCATCCAATTTTGTACTGACTTCATAAATTGGATTACACCTTGGTATATATTATGGAGTATGATCTCTAAATCCCGAAATAATAATAGGCACATGTAGTTAATTAATTATTACTTTGATTTATCAATGGGCGAGATATATTCTGTTAGATCGATAGGTTCGGTAAGTTGGGTAATAATATTATCTACACGGTGTGTCGTTGATTATTAACGGAATCCGTGTCCTGGTTATGGGATCGGATTGAATCGATAGAGGGGGGGGTGACTATCGATCGTTAAAATTTTTGGACAAAGAGTAATTGCGCAGCGGAAATAGCAAAAACAATCGCTAACACGATTTGTTTTTACTTGGTTCGGAGTCGCGGTCGGCTCCTACTCCAAGGCCCACGATCCTTGACCATTTACGATGGGCAATTCTATATTTTTCTAAAAGATTACAAGTTGGAGTACAAATATAGAATTTAAAACGTAATTACAACACCTAAAAAAATGAACTTTTACCGACGACCGGAGAAGTTGGAAGTTCGGAGCAGCGGGTCGTCGTCGGTGCTTGAATCGCGAGTACGGAGCTTGTCGGAGCGTAGCGCTTGAATGAGTGCATAGAGAGCATATTTTCGTGAAGCCTTGGGGGTGAACCCCTATTGATATCAGTCATCGGGGCGCCTGTGTTGAAGGGGGCTCCTGACACGTGGCCTATCCTGCGAGAACTCCAATTCGCAGACTTAGCTAGCGCATATCCCTTCAATTGGGGTGCCTGAGCTGACTGGGGTGCCTGAGCTGACTGGGGCGCCTGAGCTGACACAAGCGCCTCATTTGACTTGGTCCAGAGGCTTGAGTGGCAGTTTGCCTCGATTGCTTTGGAATAACTCTTCACTGGGGCGCCTGTCTCAACACAGGCACCTAGCCCAGTGAGGCGTCTCACTCCATTGAGGCGCCTAGCAGCAGAAATCTCCTTTCCTTTATTCTTGCAACCAGGGTTAGTTCTAAAACATAAGAAACATATAAATGATATAAAATAAAGCTTGATTTACATCCTGAGATGTCTTGATTCTGACTTTAGGCTTTCCAAATGAAACCCTAGGTCGAACCGACACCTAATGTTCCCTCCTACGGGGAACGCGTCCTCACTTACTCCTCTCGGGAGAATTTACCTGTTTGCCAATCGGCTCCTCCGGTTGGACTTTTGCCCAGCTTCACTCACCAGGTCTTAGTGCCCAGCTTCACTCACCAGGTCTTCGGTGCCTAGTCCCCGACCAGGTCTTAGTGCTCAGCTTCACTCACCAGGTCTTCGGTGCCCAGTCCCGGACCAGGTCTTAGTGCCCAGCTTCACTCACCAGGTCTTAGTGCTCAACCTTACGTCAGGACTTAGTTGCCCAGCTCGCGGCCAGGACTTAGTGCCCAATTCATAGAACCAGGACTTAGTGCCTAGTGTACCTAGGACTTTTTCCTGCACACTTAATCAGCATAGTTAGATCACAACAATACCTTAACTTCTGAACCCTTTGCCATTATCAAAACATAGGTTCGACTTTGGTGCTTCTGACACCAACCATCTTCCCCTTTTTGATTTATGGAAACACAGTTCAAAAAGTTAAGTTAAAAAAACATTCTATAGCAATCTAACAACAATAAGTATCTCAAGAAATACTTAAAACAAATTCATTTATCTCCCCCTGAAAATGTTCTCCCCCTGAAATTTTCAATTATATACGGGCTTTTGTAACCCTTCTACGTGCTTTAAATTTGACTAAGTGTTTTTCAATATTGAGCAAAAACATTTGCACTCAAACAACTTAGACAATTTTTTTTGGAAGAGTTTTGTAAGCCTAAATTTTGTTTAAGAAAACTTTTTACTTAGAAACTTTGTGAAAAGAAATTTGAAACAAACTTTCTCCTTTTTTGAGAATTTTTACTTGGGAAAACTTTTTTGCACACTTAAAAATTTGCTTGAAAATACTTTGTGCAAAAAAAATATTTTTATTTGAAAAATTCTTTAAGAAATTTCTTAAACAAGTTTTTGCCAAAATTTGTTCTCTAAGTAAAACTTTATTTAGAAACATTTGCCAAAAATTTCAAAAGGTTTTTGCTCAAACAAGCTTTGTTTCCCAAGGAAAATTTTACTTAGAGAAAAAATACTCTTTGAAAGTTTTGAAACACTTAGAATTTTTTTAAAAATCACTTAGAAACTTAGAAGAAAATTTCGACGTACTTAAGAATTTTTGAAGCACCTAACCAAAATTTTGAAGCACTTAGACATTTTACTTTACTTTTTGAAGAAGAAATTTTTTTTCTCAAAAATTTCTCTCTCTTTTCTCCTTTCTCTCCCTTTTGCCATATATAAAAAAATGATAACAATTATTGCAAGTAAATTTTGAATTAGAGATAGTTTTTAAAAAATTGGAAGTCTGTATTGAACCAACTCTAATGAATTCAAGAAAAACCAAACCAAATTAAACCGATCATATTCGGGTCCTATCTAACCCAATTAGCTACTTACTAACTGTTATGAAACAGTAGCTTTCACTAGGGTTAGTCAAGTTAAGTGATCTGATCAAGTTAGATTTGCTAAGGTTGAACACTTAACTTGATTGCTGTTCAATTTATATTTATCACCCCAATTATTACAGATGTACTGACTTAAAGCATCTTGAATCAATGCATAGACCTAAGCATCTCAACTCAGTCTAGGTTATCACTCAAAGTACCCTAAGGTGCTTGTGAGATGCTAGCTTCTATATCTATAGGTGCATGCAGTTCTAGGGTTAGGGTCTAAGCTAAGTCCATTTTGCGCAAAAATCCTAGTTTTGAAGGGGGTAAGTTAAAAAAAAAAACTAAGTCGGAAAATCATTTTAAATTTCAAAAAACTTGATAACAGAAATGATTTTTCAAATTGCTAATTTAAAAAAGATTTAGAAAATAAAACAAACAATATAGAAAAGTCCTATTCTACTAAGCACAACCTTAACTGCCTTCTTAGTGAGCTAAACTCAAATTCAGGTAAGGGTTTTGTAAAAATGTCAGCTAAGTTGGATTTTGAGTCTACATGTAACGACCCGGAAAATTCTCTTAATATTTTCTTAAAATATTGACCATGTCTAGATAATTTTCCGAGGGACATAGAAATATTTATATAAAATTTGGCCTAGAAATCCACATTTTCTCATTTAAATTGAGAAGTTAAGTACTAATGGGCCTTATATGGGCTTTTTAGTACCATAATTATTAGAGAATTTTAGGTAGAAATTTATATAAATATAAAGGGGGTTTTAATGAGAAATATTAACATAATTATGGGGGAATTTTTAGAGAATTTTTGGAATTTTGGGGAAAATAATAGAAAATAAGAAGGAAAAATAAAATAAAAATAAGGTGCATGGGCGAAGGATTGAACCTTGGACCTCTTGTACAACCATGTATGCTTTAACCAACTCATCTAGCAAGGGAATGTGATAAGGGAATGAAATGGAGATTGGTTAAGGCTTAGAAGAAGATGAACGGTCATGGAGAGACTCTTCATTTACCTCCTTAATGGGTGATAAAGAGGGGGGGTTTGGGAGTTTCTTTCTTCCTTCCATCAATTGCATTTGCTCCCCTCCTCCTCCTCATTCTAGCCGAAACCCCAAGGAGGAGTTCTCCCTTGGAAAAACTTCCACCAAGGCTTCATCTCCAAGATCTAAGGTCTTCACAAGAGTACAAGGGCTAAGGGTGGTCAAGAGGCAACAAGATTTCCATCCTTCTCTCAAATCTAAGGTTTATAATCAAGATCAACCAAGGTAAGACTCCCTCACCTGTGGTATAATGGCTTTCCTTAAAGATTAAAATGATATGAAAGTTTTGTAAGTGATGTTTATGTTGGAAAAACCAAAGGAAACCCATGAACCTAACCTTATAGGTTTCGGCCCCATGGGTTCTTGGTCTATAATGATGATAAAAATCAAAATCATGTTGTCTAATGTGCCCTTATGATGTTTAGAGATTTAATATAATTTTTGAGAATTTTTGGGGTACCCTAGAGACCCTATAAGTTTCGGCCAACTTCAAGGACCCATGGGTAGGGTTGGGTCTTAAACTTCAAGTATATGTTTTATGTATTATCATGATATAAGGGAGATGGAGGGTGATTTATGTGAATTTTCACATGGCCTAGAGACCCTATGAGTTTTGGCCAAGATGGGTTAATAGGGTAAAAGTTAGGATTTATTTCAAGTAAGGGCCCCAAGTGCCCTATGGTAAGATATAATTGATGGTTAATGATTGGTTGGGGATTTTAATGGAATTTTTCCATGCCCCCATGGCCTTATAAGTTTCGGCCAGCCCTAGGAAGGTGGACTAAAGGTTAGGGTTAACCCTAATCATGAGCCCCAATGATTTCCTATGGTCTCATAGATGATGTATGGTTGTTCCTTTACCTTATGCTATTGTACATGTTTATGGGATTGATGGAACTCCACCTATAGGTTTCGGCCAAGCCATGTATCTAGGGTTTGGGGTGGAGTTAGGGTTCAAAGAATGATGGTTCATGCTTACCATAAAGTATTTATATGTATAGGATCAAGCATGTGGTAGAAATCATGTTCACCATAACCCTAATGTTTAAGCACTATGTTTTATGTTTTATGTTTATGATTGGATGCCATGCTTAATAGGGATTATTATGTATGTCTTAGGTTTTATGCCATTTATTTGAATGGTAGGTAAAATGCTATGGAAATCCTACCATGTATGCTTAAGATAGATATCATGCTTAGGCAAGAAATGCAATGGTTACCTTATGTATCATGATTATACAAGCTCTATGTGGTAGGATAAATATCTATGAAAACATGTCAAGTTCAATGCAATGCGTACCTTCTATGTTATGATCATGCAAGTACTAGGAATAGGAATGATGTGTAGGTATGCATGCCACGTTTATGTAGGAAGATGAATGCCATGTTTATGTAGGAAAATGAATGCCATGTTTATGTAGGAAGATGAATGCCATGTTTTATGAATGATGATGCATGCCATGTTTACGAAAGAAGATGCATGCCATGTTATGAATGAAAGATGATGCTTATGTCTTTAAGGCATAAATATGCTAAACGGCACGGTCGACGGTCGACGGTACGACGGTCGTGAGGACCGGTAAATGGGCCGGTAGACGGGCCGAGCCGTAACAAGTTATGCTATGTTAAAGATGCCATGAATGTCTTATAAATGATGAAGCATGTAAAGTATTTTACTTTATGAATGGGCTTGTACCGGACCGAAGTATGGGTCCAAGGGATGGGCACCTTAAGAACGCCCCGGTTCTGGACTACCGACTATGCTGTCCACGGTTCTGGCACTACCGGAGCTGTGCAACAGGGATGAGCTCCTTAAGAACGCCTCGGTTCGGGGACTACCGACTATGCTGTCCTTACCCTAGTAGGTCGGGGCTCGCTACCTCGGACTTGCTAGGGATGCACGCTTATGATGTATGTATGTGGTACAAGCCGGGGACCCCAATGATATGATGATTATGTTTAAGCATTTAAAAGTATGTTTTTAAAAGTTAAGCATCCTTATATATATGTATTCCACTCATGCATTCATTCATGTTATGCATTATGCTATGCTAATAAGATTTTATGCTTACGCTTCATGTTAAGAAAGATGCATGAAAATAAATGATCTATGTCATGATTATGTTAAGAAGATGTTCATATGCTATGATAGGAAGTATGCTTATGTTTAGGCCATACAGGTTGTTTCACACCTTATGGACATATTTATACCATGTATTATGCCATGTCCAGAATGTTTAGGATGTTATGTTTATACCATGAATTATGCTATGTGGTATGCCATGTTTACCATGAATTATGCCATGCTAGGAACGTTGATTATGTTTATGCTTATGCCATATAGTATGCCATGTTTAGAATGTTATCATGCTTATGTTCATGTCACGTAGTATGCCATGCTTAGAATGTTACGATGTTTATGTTTGTGCCATGTTTCATGCCATGTTAGGAATGTTCACTTATGTTTATGTTCATGCCATGCTATGTATATGATAAGTGATTCAAGATGTTATGTTCTAAGTAGAGCACCAAGCATGTAAATGTTTCAGGTGCTCATTATGAGATGATGAATGGTTTTTGTGAGAAGGAAAGAGTCTTACTAAGCCTGTGTGCTTATAGTCTTATTTCCTTATACCGCAGATCATTCAAGGGGACAATGATGGAAGCAGCAGGAGGGCAAGAACGCATGTGTGTGGTAGTGACTTGGCCCAGGGAATCATATGTTTATCGTTTATGCTAGAACTTTACTTTGGTCACTTATATGCTTGAATAATGACTTATGGAACTCTATGATGTGATGTTAAGTATGACATATATGACATGATATGATGTTTAAGTATGAAGTCAATATGCCGAGTTTCCATGTCATTATGTTAGGAATGGTGGTAGGGCATGTATGTATAAGTCTAAAAGTCTTATTCTGCTGTCTTATGATGTCTACATGCCCTAAGTATGTTAACGTAACGCCGCTTAATAGAAAGAAGAAAAAAAAAGCGGGCGTTACACTACATGCTTAAGTACTTGTAAGATCGACTTCGTACGCTAGAAGGGGGGTGAATAGCGATTCTTTGATTCTTTTCACCTACGTTGTTAGTTTGCGCAGCGGAATATACAATAAAAACAATAAGACAAAACTAACCAATGCTAACAAGGAAGATTTACTTGGTATCCACCCCGGACGGGTGACTAATCCAAGAATCCTTCGGTGGATCAATTCCCGGATAACCTCCGGCTAGCCCGTGTCGCTCCTTGTGGGTGGAGAAACCTCGCCACAGCACCAAGCACACTCTGAGCACAAAGAGACTACTAACAAGCCATAACCAAGCTTATTTCGTCAAGAAAAGAAAGCATGAAACGAGCTCCTTTAAATAGAGCTCGAGTCATTTCAAGCCACTACCAGTCGATTGCCCCTAGGGCAGTCGACTGGTCCTACTCAGATTCGACCGTTACAGTATAACGTTTGAATCTGCCAGCCTGTTCCAGCCGGCACCAGTCGACTGCTCCTGGGCCAGTCAACTGGTCCGAACCTAAGCCTAGGGTTTCACTCCCGGGTACATGTCACTCCGCACTCGAACCCTCTCAGCTTAGCCCCTGAGTACAAACACTCATACTCAGACCCTCACAACCCGGTTGACTCTTCACCAACAGCCTCGACTGTTGCCTTCACTCCCTCTTCGTCTACGACCCTCATCCTTCGGAAGCGCATGCAAGCCTCCAGCTTGCCTCCATGCCACCCTTCATGTATGCCTCGAAGTCCGCGTCCCTCGGCTCATCGTCCCTGCTATCAAACGGTCCCTCGGATGCGCATGCAAGCCTCCAGCTTGCCTCCATGCCATCCTTCACCTGAAGACATCAACCAAGTCCATGTGTACCTTCACACCTGCACACTCATGTACACATATTAGTCCAACAATAAACCATAACTTAACCATATTGATCGCACACATCAAAACCCATGATCCTCCAGATCATATCACAGTCGATTGCCCCAACAGTACTATCTCGCCCCTGGCTACATGATCCCTTACAAAATGTTGTTTAACTTCTATATGTTTTGTTCGAGAATGTTGAATTGGGTTCTTAGTCAAATTGATTGAACTAATGTTATCAATAAAAACTTGGGTTTGGGTGTAGTCATGCTGGAAATCCTTAAGAGTATTCATCATCCATAAAAGTTGTGCCACACACTCTCCTAGGGTAACATATTCTGCATCGGTTGTGGATAAGGCTACGCAGTGTTGCTTTCTACTACACCAGCTGACTAGACTATGTCCTAATAATTGGCAACTTCCACTTGTACTCTTTCTATCTAACTTGCACCCTGCATAATCAGAGTCAGAATATCCTAATAATTCAATAGTGGAAGTCCTAGGATACCAAATTCCTACATTTAAAGTACCCTTAATGTACCTTAGAACTCTTTTTAGGGCTGCTAAGTGGGATTCCTTAGCACAAGTTTGGTATCTAGCACACATTCCTACAGAAAATAAGATATTAGGTCTACTAGCAGTTAAGTACAGTAAGCTACCAATCATGCTTCGGTATAACTTTAGATCTACAGGTTTACCTTCAGGGTTATTATCAATTTTGACATTAGTAGCCATAGGGGTACTTAAGCTTTTAGAATTGTCCATTTTGAATTTCATTATTAACTCTTTGACATATTTGGATTGGTGAACATAATTGTCATCTCTAGTTTGCTTAATTTGTAACCCTAAGAAAAAGTTGAGCTCACCCACTAAGCTCATTTCGAATTCACTTTCCATTATTTTTACAAATTCTTTTAGAAAATTAGAGTTAGTGGATCCAAATATTATATGATCAACACATATTTGTGCAATGAAAATATCTTTTTCTAAGGTGTTAACAAAAAGTGTGGAGTCTATTTGACCTTGGTTAAATTTCTTAGAAATTAGATAAGTGGATAATCATTCATACCATGCCCTAGGTGCTTGTTTCAACCTATAAAGTGTTTTTCTAAGTTTGAAAACATATTTAGGTTTTTCTAGATCCTCAAATCCTGGGGCTTGCCCTACATAAACTTCTTCTTTAATAAACCCATTTAGAAATGGAGACTTCACATCCATTTGTTAGTAGGTGCCCTAGAGCCAATTATGTGATGATTGACTAGGGACATTTTGTATCATATTCTATAATTAATAAGGCATGATTGGTTATTATACTTACTATGTATTTGTGCCAAATAACTAAGTATAATAATATCCTTGGGTAGTAGGTTCTTATCTACATCATATCGATTGGTTGAATCGATAGTGAGATGATGTAAGAACACTACTCTAAACCATTCCTAGTCAAGTATTAATATTCAAGGACAATATTAATGCATGAAGACTAGCATGTAGGTCAACTGATGACTTGAGCTCACAAGTCATGGATAAGTGATATCAAGTTGATACATGAGTATACATTGGAGAATGTGTACTAAATTGACCCTCCATGAGAAAGTTTCATAGATTGTCATATGAGTATCATAAACTTTCTCATGTGACTATTAGTATGAATAGTCCTTAGACCTGAAGTCACTACGGTTCCCTACATAAGGAGTTATGTACTTTGGTATCGTCAAACGTCACCCGTAATAGGGTGGACTATAAAGGCGATCACTGGGTATGTAATGAATTATGCGGAGGGATGTGAGTGATGTAGATGAGATCTATCCCTCCCATATGATGGGAGAGATATCTGTGGGCCGCTTGATCGAGTAGGACTACTAAAACGCATGACCATGCTCAAATGAGTCAATATGAGATATTGAGCTCATTTGTTTGAGTGAGTCTACTCGGAGATCAAGAAACACAAGATTGACTGAGGATGACACCGTCTATGCCTCATTGGTCAATCTAGATATCGAAGATAGAAGGACAAGGTTATACATTATCATAGTCATGGAGGTTTAGTCGGATCTCGACTTTTCTTGTTACTTGGGTAGCAATGATGCATTGCTAGATGCCGCTTATTGCTTATGTGTCTAAAGTAGTTTAGACACATTGCCAACGTTAGAGAACCTATTGGGTCACACACTAAGGACACGATGCTTCAGAGATTAATTGATCTTGGTTTGACTAAGATTTGATTCGAATTGGATTAATTGAGTTAGACTCAAGTGAATCCAATTAGATTATGGGATTGAGTCTAATTTGAGTTAGACTCATCTAGATTAGACTCAACCACTTAATTATGGATAATATTCATTAAAGGATTTAATAAATATTATTTAAGAGGAAGGCTAAGAGATATTATATTCATTAGATGAATAGAATATTAAGAGTCTCAAGGAATACCAAGAGGCTTGGTATTCATTGGGTTTTATTAGCATTAAGATGAGAGGAGCTCAAGGGACATAGACCCTTGGTATTCATTAGATGAGTATAAATACCCCCCTTTGTCAAAGGCTAGTGGGTGCATCTCTCTTCCTCTTCTTTCTTCCTCCTTATCCATAACTCCCTAGTGGAGGTTCTTGTGCTTTGTGAACCATCCCAAGTTGCTAGCACATAAGGTGGTTCTTCTCTGAGGCATAGATCGTGTTCGTGTGGATACACATAGAGGCACGGACACTTGAACGTGCAAGAGATCCAGCGAACTAAAGGACTAGCGAGAGAAGTGAAGGGCGCGCGACAAAGGTATTCCTATAAGATAGGAATTGTAGATCACTTTGTATGAGTTTTTCTTTTGCATGGATTGCTCGAGGGATCTTATTTCCTCTACTATTTTAAATGTTTTTACCTATAGATCCCTACAGTGCTATCAGAGCCACTTGCGAAAGATCGTATAAAGTTTAGAAAATATTTATATGTGATATAGAAGTAGGATATAATTTTATTATAGATTGTATAATATATGAGCATTTGTCGAGATACAAAAGTTTGTGTTGATCAAACTAAAAGTATATAGCATCATCATATGAAATATGAAAGTGTGTTATGATGCGAATGTACTCGACAAATTTTATAACCTATGGTTTCGACTCATGAGCATTTTTACAATCATAATAAAAATTGATGTCCTAAATCTATTGTATTTGATTGATGACATGGTGCATGGTTATGACCTTAACCCCAATGTGATTGGCTGTATGTGTGTGTGTGTGCGCATGTTGTAATTCATAATATGACCTGCGTGTCGTGCATTGTCTCTATTTTTCCTAGTTGTAAAAATAGATTTAGACTCGAATGTAACTCGAGTTTTCCTACATTGTAATGTACAAAAGGAGCAGTGGAGTGCCCATTGAAGAATGAAGTTACAAGAATGATGCCGACCACACGATGATCGAAGGATTCACTTGGAGAAGATGTTATCCCTAGGTTGACCATCGATCTTCTCATTGGCTTGAGAAGATCGTAGTATACGGGCCATAACCATGTCACGTTTTCTTGCTTATATGTTGATATATGCTATGTGTGTGTATGTGATGTATGCTTAGATGTTTATCTTAATTAATTCAACTCAATATGCCTACCAAAGTTTGGTACTCATAAACTACCTCGATCATTTTGTTGTTGGGTTTGCCAAAGCAAAGCAACGCATTTTATCTTGGTAGAGTGCGAGAGGACAATTGTGATGTCCCGCTATCAAACTTTGGGTGAGACTTAACTAAGTCCCCTCAATTAGATTGAGAAACTTGGAGGCATATCCCGAAAGTTGGGTAAGAGAACAATTATTCCATGTCTTGGGCAATTAGCCAAAGCTAACTCAAGATGATGTGTAATGTGGATCTTAACCCTTTGTTTCAAAGAGTTGCATGAGATGTAATTGGTAAAATGTTACCTACCTAATTATACCAAGTCTTGGGTGATTAGCCAAAGCTAACTCAAGATGAAGTATGATATGGATCTTGTCCCACATGAATAATGATTGCTATTTGGTTTAGAGCTAGTAGTATTGGTAAATTGAGTTTGCCTACATCCATGACTAGCGCCAACCAAAGCTCTACGATTCAGTGGGAGCATCATTTAATTAAAGGCCTAATTAAATAAATTAGATATGATACTTATTTTTGCATAATTTTACTGTTGTAGATCACCATGTCATCTAACATGTCAAATACTCTCTCTCTGCGATCCGTCCTTGAGAAGGACAAGCTCAACGAAGCTAATTTCCTGGACTGGTACAGAAACTTGAGGATGGTCCTCAAACATGAATGAAAACTGTACATCCTAGAGCAATCTCTTCCAGAAGCACCCGCTGCTACCGCTACCCGTGCCGAAAAGGATGCTTACAAGAAGCATCAGGATGATGCACTTAATGTATCATGCCTTTTGCTTGCCACCATGAACTCTGAGCTTCAGAAGCAACATGAGAACATGAATGCACATGAGATGGTTGAGCATCTAAAGCAACTATATCAAGGGCAAGCTAGGCACGAGCGGTTTGAGGTGTCTAAAACCCTATTTGCATGCAAGATGCAAGAGGGAACTCCTGTAGGAACTCACGTACTCAAGATGATTAGGTATGTCGAGAATCTTGAAAGACTAGGATTTCCACTGGGCCAAGAATTGACAACGGACCTTATCCTGCAATCGTTGCCGGAGGGGTATAATCAATTTGCCATGAACTACAACATGAATGAAATTGACAAGCCTTTGCCTGAGATGCTCAGCATGTTAAGAACTACTGAACCTAATCTCAAGAAAACCAAAACTAGTAATGTACTGATGGTACAAAAGGGCAAAGGCAAATGGAAGCCTAAAGGCAAGGGTAAGACCCAAGCCAAAGGCAAGGCCAACTCTACTACATCTATGGCTAAAGATAAGGTGCCTAAGGAAGGGACCTGCTTCCATTGTGGTGAAATCGGACATTGGAAGAGGAACTGCAAACTCTACCTGGAGGAAGTAAAGAAGAAAAGAAGTGAGACTTCTGCCTCAGGTATTTTTGTTATAGAAGTTAATCTATCTATCTCTTCTTCTTGGGTATTAGATACCGGATGCGCGTCTCACATTTGTACTAATGTGCAAGGCCTTCAAAGAGCTAGATCATTGACGAAGGGCGAAGTGGACCTACGAGTAGGCAATGGAGAAAGAGTTGCTGCCATAGCTGTAGGAACTTATTCCTTGTCTTTGCCCATTGGGCTTATCTTAGACTAGAGGAGTGCTTTTATGTACCTGCATTGACTAAGAACATAATTTCAGTATCTTGTTTGGATAAGAAAGGCTTTTCATTTATCATAAAGGACAAATGTTGTTCCATAATGTTAAATGACATGTTCTATTGTAATGCGCTACTTGTGAATGGACTCTATATTCTAGACCTAGAAAACCCAATCTATAACATAAATACCAAACGGTTCAAATCCAATGATTTGAACCAAACGTATCTCTGGCATTGTCGCTTGGGACATATAAATGAGAGTCGTATATCTCAGTTCCATAAGGATGGATTACTGGACTCATTTGATTTTGAATCATATGAGATATGTGAGTCTTGTCTTCAAGGCGAGATGACCAAGACTCCATTTAGAGGACACGGCGAAAGAGCAACAGACTTGTTAGGACTCATACATACTGATGTATGTGGACCTTTCAATGTCGCAGCTAGAGGAGGCTATCAGTACTTCATCACTTTCACTGATGATGTCAGTAGATACGGCTATGTGTATCTCATGAAACATAAGTCGGAATCCTTTGAAAAGTTCAAAGAATTCAAGAGTGAAGTACAAAATCAACTTGGCAAGAGTATTAAGATGCTTTGATCAGATCGAGGTGGTGAATACCTTAGCCAAGAGTTTCGTGACCATCTAGCAGAGTGTGGGATCATATCCCAACTCACTCCACCTGGAACACCACAGTGGAATGGTGTATCCGAGCGGAGAAATCGTACTCTATTAGATATGGTACGATCGATGATGAGTCAGACAAATCTTCCTACTTCCTTCTGGGGATTCACTCTAGAGACGACTCTTTTCACACTTAACCGAGTTCCATCAAAGGCCATCACAAAGACACCATATACGATATGGACTGGGAAGAGTCCCACGATGTCTTTTATGAAGATTTGGGGTTGTGAGGCTTACGTTCGACGTCAAGTCTCAGATAAACTAGGACCCAAATCTGATAAGTGCTATTTTGTAGGATATCCCAAGGAAACGAAGGGATATTACTTTTACAATCCCACACAAGGAAAAGTGTTTGTCACTAGAAATGGTGTTTTTCTAGAAAAGGAGTTTATTTCTAGAAGAACTAGTGGGAGTAAAATCCATATTGAAGAAGTTGAAGATGCAGATAGTACTGAGGCCTTAATGGACATTGAACAGGCACCACAAGATGTTGTGGATCATGAGATTGTTGCACATGAAGTTGTGGAACAACAAGCTGTTCAAGTAGACCAACCTCTTCGCAGATCTGATAGGATACGTCGTCAGCCTGAGAGATACTCATTTCTCTTGTCTGGCTATGATGACGTTACGCTTATTGAGTTGAATGAGCCTACATCCTATCAAGAAGCTGTGATGAGCCTAGATTCTGAGAAATGGATAGAGGCCATGAGATCCGAAATGGAATCCATGTACACTAACCAAGTATGGACTTTGGTTGATCCACCTGAGGGAATTAAACCCATTGGGTGTAAGTGGGTCTTTAGAAGAAAGACTGACATGGATGGACGCATGCATACCTATATAGGGCGATTGGTAGCTAAAGGTTTCAAACAAATTCATGGTATCGACTATGATGAAACCTTTTGACCAGTGGCAATGCTTAAGTCTATTCGGATCATGCTTGCTATTGCAGCTTACCATGACTACGAGATCTGGCAGATGGATGTCAAAACCACATTCTTAAATGAGAATTTGCTCAAGGATGTGTACAAGACACAACCTGAGGGTTTTGTAGATCCAGAGAATGCTGGAAAGGTATGTAAATTGCAAAGGTCCATTTATGGGCTAAAGCAAGTTTCTCGAAGCTGGAATCTTTGATCGATGATGCAATCAAAGCGTTTGGTTTCATCAAGAATGAAGATGAACCCTATGTCTACAAGAGGGTTAGTGGGAGCACAGTTGTCTTCCTGATCTTGTATGTAGATGACATACTCCTCATTGGGAATGATATCCCTTCACTACAGTCTGTGAAGACATGGCTAGAGAATTGTTTTTCAATGAAAGACTTAGGTGAAGAAGCCTATATCCTAGGCATCAAGATCTATAGAGATAGATCTAAGAGATTTCTTGGCTTAAGTCAGAGTACATATATTGACAAGGTGCTTAATTGTTTTGCCATGCAGAATTCCAAGAAGGGATTTCTGCCAATGTCACATGGTGTGAGTCTTTCGAAGACTCAAGGTCCCTCTTCTAAGGAGGAGAGAGACCGTATGGATAAGATCCCTTATGTATCCGTTATAGGGTCTATCATGTACGCCATGCTTTGTACTCGTCCAGATGTCTTGTATGCTTTGAGCATGACAAGCAGGTACCAGTCAGATCCAGGTGAAAGTCATTGGACAGTTGTCAAGAATATTCTTAAGTACTTACGAAGGACGAAAGAATATTTCTTGACATTTGGAGGCAATGAGGAGATGGCTGTAAAGGGTTACAGTGACGCAAGCTTCTAAACAGACAGGGATGATTTTAGATCGCAGTCAGGGTATGTATTTTGCCTGAATGGTGGCACTGTGAGCTGGAAGAGTTCGAAGTAGGACACAGTCGCAGATTCTACAATAGAGGCCGAGTATATTGCCGCGTCTGAGGTGGCAAAAGAGGCTGTTTGGATCCGAAAGTTCATTACAGGGCTTGGTGTGGTTCCTAGCATAGTAGACCCGATAGACCTCTACTGTGACAACAATGGGGCTATTGCACAGGCTAAGGAACCTCAGTCACATCAGCGGACCAAACACATACTACGACGCTTCGATCTCATTCGAGAGATCATCGATAGAGGAGATGTGAGGATATGCAGAGTACCCACAGATGCTAACATCGCGGATCCTTTGACTAAGGCTTTGGCTCAAAAGAAGCATGATGGTTATACTAGGTCACTGGTATTAGATATTATAGTGATTAGCACTAGTGCTAGTGAGAGATTGTTAGTAGGAGGCCTAGAGCTAATTATGTGATGATTGACTTGGGACATTTTGTATCATATTCTATAATTAATAAGGCATGATTGGTTATTATACTTACTATGTATTTGTGCCAAATAACTAAGTATAATAATATCCTTGGGTAGTAGGTTCTTATCTACATCATATCGATTGGTTGAATCGATAGTGAGATGATGTAGAGAACACTACTCTAAACCATTCCTAGTCAAGTATTAATATTCAAGGACAATATTAATGTATGGAGACTAGCATGTAGGTCAACTGATGACTTGAGCTCACAAGTCATGGATATGTGATATCAAGTTGATACATGAGTATACATTGGAGAATGTGTACTAAATTGACCCTCCATGAGAAAGTTTCATAGATTGTCATATGAGTATCAAAAACTTTCTCATGTGACTATTAGTATGAATAGTCCTTAGACCTGAAGTCACTACGGTTCTCTACATAAGGAGTTATGTACTTTGGTATCGTCAAACGTCACCCGTAACAGGGTGGACTATAAAGGCGATCACTGGGTATGTAATGAATTATGCGGAGGGATGTGAGTGATGTAAATGGGATCTATCATTCCCATATGACGGGAGTGATATCTGTGGGCCCCTTATCGAGTAGGACTACTAAAACGCATGACCATGCTCAAATGAGTCAATATGAGATATTGAGCTCATTTGTTTGAGTGAGTCTACTCGGAGATCAAGAAACACAAGATTGACTGAGGATGACATGGTCTATGCCTCATTGGTCAATCTAGATATCGAGCATAGAAGGACAAGGTTATAGATTATCATAGTCATGGAGGTTTAGTCGGATCTCGACTTTTCTTGTTACTTGGGTAGCAATGATGCATTGTTAGATGTCGCTTATTGCTTATGTGTCTAAAGTAGTTTAGACACATTGCCAACGTTAGAGAACCTATTGGGTCACACATTAAGGACATGATGCTTCGGAGATTAATTGATCTTGGTTTGACTAAGATTTGATTCGAATTGGATTAATTGAGTTAGACTCAAGTGAATCCAATTAGATTATGGGATTGAGTCTAATTTGAGGTAGACTCATCTAGATTAGACTCAACCACTTAATTATGGATAATATTCATTAAAGGGTTTAATAAATAGTATTTAAGAGGAAGGCTAAGAGATATTCTATTCATTAGATGAATAGAATATTAAGAGTCTCAAGGAATACCAAGAGGTTTGGTATTCATTGGGTTTTATTAGCATTAAGATGAGAGGAGCTCAAGGGACATAGACCTTTGGTATTCATTAGATGAGTATAAATACCCCCTTTGTCAAAGGCTAGTGAGTGCATCTCTCTTCCTCTTCTTTCTTCCTCCTTGTCTATAACTCCCTAGTGGAGGTTCTTGTGCTTTGTGAACCATCCCAAGTTGCTAGCACAACTAAGGTGGTTCTTCTCCGAGGCGTAGATTGTGTTCGTGTGGATACGCATAGAGGCACGAACACTTGAACGTGCAAGAGATCCGACGAACCAAAGGACTAGCGGGATAAGCGAAGGGCGCGCGACAAAGGTATTCCTATATGATAGGAATTGTAGATCACTTTGTATGAGTTTTTCATTCGCATGGATTGCTCGAGGGATCTTAGTTCCGCTACAATTTTAAATGTTTTTACCTATATATCCCTACACTATTTGGTATAGCTTAAACCCTCTATGGGCTGCAATGACTAATAACATTCTAATTGATTTAAGTCTGGCTACTGGGGCATAGGTTTCATCATAATCTAACCCTTCGACTTGACTAAACCCTTTAGCTACTAAGCGGGCTTCATTTCTAACAATTTCACCTTGATCATTTAGTTTGTTTCTAAAACCCCACTTAGTATCTATAATAGATTTGCCCTCAGGTTTAGGTACTAGTTCCCAGACTTGGTTTCTTTCAAATTGGGCTAATTCCTCTTGCATAGCTATGATCCAATCAGGTAGGGCTTTCTCTATAGTCTTAGGTTCAATTTTTGAAATGAGTGCTATCTGACTAAGATTTCTATAGGAGGACCTAGTTCTGACTCCTAAGGTTGGATCACCCATAATTTGATCAGAAGGATGATTGAGTATGAGTTTCTTTGTTCTTCTAGAACTAGGTTCAACCTCAGGTCTGGTTGGATGGTTTGGTTCAGTGTTTGGTTCAACTACTTGGTTTGGTTCAGTTATTGGTTCAGTTGATACCTCAGTAGTTGGTTCAAGTGTTAGTTCATTTAGTGGTTCAATCAGTGGTTCAATTGATGACTCAATTTTTGGTTCACTGTCTTCTTGATCAAGATTTGATTGGTTTAAATTTTGATTATCTTTTGGTTCAGCTTCTTCATCAAAAATTAAATTAGTAGTTTCTTCAATTTTGTGGGTTTGTTTATTATAAACCCTATAGCCTCTACTAGTTGTTGAATATCCTAAGAAGTTCCCTAGGGTTGACTTAGATTGAAACTTATCTAGGTAGTCCTAAGTGTTCAAGATATGGACTTTGCACCCAAAGACCATTAGGTAGTGTAGGTTAGGCAGTCTATGATAATATAGTTCATAAGAGGTTTTATCATGCCTTTTATTAATTAGGACCCTATTTTGAATATAGCATGTCATACTTACTGCTTCTGCCCAAAATTGGTTAGCTAGATTATATTCGGTGAGCATGGTTCTAGCGGCTTCCTGAAGGGTTCTATTTTTTTCTCTACTATCCCATTTTGTTGAGGGGTTCTCGGACAGGAAAATTCATGAATATACCCATTGATTTTGCAGAATTCCTCAAACCTGTGATTTTCAAACTCTCCCCCGTGATCACTCCTATGTCTTTTAATTTTAGTATCATTTTGATTTTCAATCATTTTGCATAAGTCAATAAATAAGTTTAGGGTTTCATCCTTAGTTTTCAGGAACCTAACTAAGGTAAACCTAGAGTAATCATCGATAATTACTAAGCAGTACCGATTCCCGCTTAGTAACTTGGCTCCATGTGAATCAAATAGGTCAAGGTGCAGGAGCTCAAGTGTGGTTTGGGTTAAGTCTGATTGAGTTGGTTTGTGAGTAGATTTAGTTTGTTTACCTTGTTTACATGAGTTACAAATTGTGTTCTCAAAATTCTTGATTTGAGGTACACCTTTAATTAAACCAAGTTGGGTAATTTTAGAGAATAGTTTGACATGAGTGTGACCTACTCTCTTATGCCAAAGGTTAGATTCTTCTAATTGCGTCAGAAAGCATTTTGGTACTAAGGGTAGATTAATAGTGTACACATTGTTTTTCCTAGTACCCTTAAGCATTATTTCTGAGTCTTGGAGGTTTCTAATAAGGCAGTCAGAGTTGGTGAAGGTAACTATGTAACCAGTATCACAGAGTTGACTAATACTAAGCAAATTGAACTTAAAATTTTCAACTAAGAAAACTTTCTTAATAATGAAATCAGATTTAAGTTCAATGTTACCTGACCCAATGACTCTGAGTGAAGCATTGTTGCCAAATGCTACTGAGCCTAGGTTCTTGAACTTGATTTTGGTGAATTTTAATTTGTCTCCAGTCATGTGCCTGGAGCATCTGCTATCCAACATCCATTGGTCCAAATCTTTATGTTCCTACACATAAAGTATTTGTTGATTTGGATCCATTAGAGTTAGGGATAGCTTGAATTGAATTTTACAGCCTAGTCTGTCTCACCCAATCTAGTGTTATCAAACATGTTAACCTTATGAGTTTTGCGAGATAGGTTTTTAAAACAATATTTTAATTTTTTTAAAAAAATGGTTAATTTCAAAAATATTGAGTTAATTTTGGAAAACAATTATTAAGTTAAGTTTATTGATTTTGAAAAATATGTTAACTCTATGATTGATTGAAATTTGTGTTAGATTCAAATTTGACAGATAGTAATTTGAATTTGAACTTCGAAAATTGGCTTCCAGGTCTTGGTGAGGCACAGGGGCCTTCTTTGACCGTAGCCTTATTGGAGCAACAACCCTTTCCTTGACAAAGCCTTTTATCAAAATTTCATTTTCAAAATTACTTTTTGAAAACTTCTGGTCTAACTAGTTTAGGTCTTGGATCTGTAGCTTCGGTTAGTTCCACCAAAAATGCTTCCCTAACGTACTATCATCTCACCTCCACCTAATACTATGTTGTTCAAATTTCAAATTAATCATTTGTCCTTAATCTAACCAATCCTTAAGTCTTAGCATAATAAAATTGCAAAAAGGAAAATAAACAAGCAAGCAAGCAAGTAAATTAAAACAATTATCTAGTTATAAATATGGTTTTTATATTGGCTCCCCCTGGACTATAGCCTCGATAAGGGTTAGGCAAGATGTGAATCTTGTCCTTGGGGATCCAATACTGGTTTGGTCCAACCTGTTTATTTAAACACAGCTTGGGGACCCATGCTTGGACTTGGGTTCTAGGCTGGTTCAATACAGAATAATATGAACGTTGTCTCGACTTGGTTCGATAACCTAGTCCGGATCGATTGAGAACGGACTTCTGTTTTCTAAGAATCATGTCAAGACCCTTGGAACCCGAAGTGAACCGCTCTAAGGCAACTCTGAGTTCCTTGACTTGAGTTTTCAAGGAGGAATTCTCTTCCTCAAGCTTTTGGACTTGAGTTGAGTTTCCTTCATGACTTGACTCAGTCAAGGACCTCGAGTTGGCTTCCTCTTTCAGGAGTTTTACTTCCTGTCGGAGGGACTCAACCCAGATTTTGGCTTTTGCCAAGTTTCAAGATAAATAAGAAATCAACTTAGATAACTCATATTCTGAATAACCTCTTACAGTGATTTGTTCGTTCTCCGAGATCGTGAGTCTTCCGGTGTTGACGTCCTCGTCTGGTTCTGATTCTGATCCGGAGTCGACTTCTTCCGAGGTGGTTAAGGTGAGTAGATTTGCATGAGGGACTTCTTCTTCTTCTTCGGAAGATGACTCGTCCCAGGTGGCTTGAAGAGCCTTCTTTCTACGCGCCTTCTTGGTTTCCTTTAGATTGGGGCACTCTGACTTGAAGTGTCCTTTTTTGTTGCATTCATAGCAGGTGACGTTGTTTTTGCTCTTCGAGCTCATTGAAGGTTCTGCTGGATCTTCCTTTCTTCGGCTTGATTTCTTCTTGCTTGTGTTGATACTTGAGTTCTTTGTAGTAATCACGAGATAGCCAGACCAATTTGGGTCGATCCCCTTCGCTGTCTTCTGATTCCGAGTCTGAGTCGAACTCGAGTGCTGGTTGAGGCTTTTTCTTAGGAGCTTTTCCTTGAGTTTTACCTGCAACAAAAGCTATACCTTTCTCGACCAAGGTAGTATTAGTCTGTTCGTGCAGTTCTAGCTCAGAAAATAACTCATCCAATTTAATTTTGGATAAATTCCTTGAAACCTTATAGGCATCCACCATAGACGCCCACAGTGAGTTTCTCAGAAATGAATTTAAAGTATACCTTATTAGGTCATGGTTTTCAACCTTGTGACCTATCGTGTGCAGTCCATTCATCAGCTCCTGGATTCTGGCGTGGAGTTGAGCTGCAGTCTCGCCGTCGTGCATCTTTATTGAATAGAGTCTGTTGAGCAACAAATCTCTTTTGCTGATCCTGGTGTCGGAAGTGCCTTTGTGCAGCTCAATCATCTTGTTCCAGAGCTCCTTTACGCTGTTGAAGAGTCCTACATGGTTCAGCTCTTCTTTTGTTAGGTCGCACTGCAAGGTTTGGGTCGCTTTTGCATTGGCCTCGATCTTCTTCTTTAGTGGGCCGTCCCACTCGGTATAGTGTTGCACCATGCCTTGTGCATTCTTTGGAATTTCCAGTCCAGACTGGATAATTATCCACATGTCCACCTAAGTTTTCAGGTAGACTTCCATCCTACTTTTCCAGTAGGAGAAATCTTCTCCACTGAAAAGAGGGGGTCTGGCGGTGCTGTATCCTTCTTGCATGACCATTAAAATTTTTCTAAAAAAGAATTAAAAAAACTCGTTCCAAGACTAAGTCTTGGATTAGTAGTGCTAGAAGAATATTAATAACGAAAGAAAATCGAGTGGTGTTGCACCAACCTCGATTAATGAGAAAGATCTGAGCGAGGAAAAAAATTTGAAATTTGAAAATCCGAAAAAAATTCTCAAACTGGTGGTTGCATCAAGTTTGAGCCACCCGCTCTGATACCACTTGTGGGTTCAGATTGAATCGATAGAGGGGGGTGAATATCGATCGTTAAAATTTTCAGACAAATAGAGTAATTGCGTAGCGGAAATAGCAAAAACAATCGCTAACATGGTTTGTTTTTACTTGGTTCGGAGTCGCGGTCAGCTCCTACTCCAAGGCCCACGGTCCTTGACCATTTACGATGGGCAATTCTATATTTTCGTAAAAGATTACAAGTTGGAGTACAAATATAGAATTTAAAATGAAATTACAGCACTAAAAAAATGAACTTTTACCGACGACCGGAGAAGTTGGAAGTTCGGAGTAGCGGGTCGTCGTCGGCGCTTGAATCGTGAGTACGGAGCTTGTTGGAGCGTAGCGCTTGAATGAGTGCGTAGAGAGCAAGTTGTCTTGAAGCCTTGGGGGTGAACCCCTATTTATATCAGTCACTGGGGTGCCTGTGTTGAAGGGGGCGCCTGACACGTTGCCTATCCTGCGAGAACTCCAATCTGTAGACTTGGCTAGCACTTATCCCTTCAACTGGGGCGCCTGTGTTAACACAGGCGCCTCACTTGACTTGGTCCAGAGGTTAACACAGGCGCCTCACTTGACTTGGTCCAGAGGCTTGCGTGGCAGTTTGCTTCGATTGCTTTGGAATAACTCTTCACTGGGACACCTGTCTCAACACAGGCGCCTGCCCAGTGAGGCGCCTCACTCCATTGAGGCGCCTAGCAGTAGAAATCTCCTTTCCTTTATTCCTGCAACCAGGGTTAGTTCCAAAACACAAGAAACATATAAATGATATAAAATAAAGCTTGATTTACAGCCTGAGCTGTCTTGGTTCTGACTTTGGACTTTCCAAATGGAACCCTAGGTCGAACCGACGCCTAATGTTCTCTCCTACGGGGAACGCATCCTCACCTACTCCTCTCGGGAGAATTTACCTGTTTGCCAACCGGCTCCTCTGGTTGGACTTTTGCCTAGCTTCACTCACCAGGTCTTAGTGCCCAGCTTCACTCACCAGGTCTTCGGTGCCCAGTCCCCGACCAGGTCTTAGTGCCCAGCTTCACTCACCAGGTCTTCAGTGCCCAATCCCCAACCAGGTCATAGTGCCTAACTTCACTCACCAGGTCTTAGTGCCCAACCTTACGTCAGGACTTAGTTGTCCAGCCCGCGGCCAGGACTTAGTGCCCAATTCATAGAACCTGGACTTAGTGCCTAGTGTACCTAGGACTTTTTCCTGCACACTTAATCAACATTGATAGATCACAACAACATCTTAACTTTTGAACCCTTTGCCATTATCAAAACATGCACTAGTTAGTCGGGATGATGATGCCCCCTTGATGAGCTCAAAAGGATCATCATGTCAAATCTTGCAAGTGGACTATGGTCCGATATGATGAAAAGATTGAGTAGTACTAGTCAAGGATCAAGAGGATAATTAATTAAAATTGTCAGTAATTTAAATT
Organism: Boesenbergia rotunda; assembly: GCA_024364735.1. Taxonomy (NCBI): domain Eukaryota; kingdom Viridiplantae; phylum Streptophyta; class Magnoliopsida; order Zingiberales; family Zingiberaceae; genus Boesenbergia; species Boesenbergia rotunda. The sequence continues at coordinate 239,862 of JAGFNQ010005989.1, forward strand.
AATTATCGGGGAGATGGATGACTCATAATAGGTGGAGCCCATATGAAAATATGGGGGTTGGTGAGGAAGTTCAATGGGGATCCTTTAGTGGAATGGGTCTCCATTAATGGATCGGGTTTGGATCCATTAGCGGGCCAAGAACCAACTCCTCTTCATGGTCCCTACCTTAGCCCTATAAATACCCCATAGGAGTCATGATACAAGGGTAATGAATTAATCATCCAACACACAAGACCCCAAAACCCTAAGCCTCTCCATACTCTCTCTCCTAGGGTTGATATTGCGCCGGTGAGGAAGAGGAGAAGAGAGGGAGTTTTCTCCTTCATCCATCTTCTAGTCATCTCCTTCTTGGCGTGAGGATTCAACAAGACTAGGAAGAGCTTCTCAAGGCTTGGCGAGGAGTAGAAGAGAGGGAGGTGGGCTGCCGACGACGATCTTGGAAGGTTGCGGCGTCGACTTTGTAGAGGAGAAGAATTCAGATTCTTCTCCTTCTTCTTCTCCACTTTCATCTTCTTTCTTCTTCACATCCTTCCCCTTACGTGCGCAAGTAGTGGATAAGGAGGTAAGGTGGTCGGTGACCGGAAAAACAAGGATTCTCCTTGTTTTGGCGCCGGCGGAAAGTGAAGAAGAAGGAGAGGTGGCTGCTGTTGTGTGTGGGAAGAAGAGGAGACTTATTCTCTCTTCTTCATCCTCTTCTTCATCTTCTTAGCCTTCCTCTCAGTGCTGCCTTGTGGTCGGCTGTCCTTGGGAGCTTGAGGTCGCCGACAACGCAAGGAGAGATGGAAAGGTGGTCGACGCAAGGAAACCCTAGTTTTTAGGGTTTGTGTTGAGGCAAGGAAGAAGCTTGAAGAAAGGTGATTAATTCAAGGTCTCGGTGACTCCGCGTCTTGGTAGCTCATCGCCCACACGACGTCCAAGAGGGGAGGGTCATAAGGTAGAAGACTGCGAGGTAAAAGGCGAGGTATACCTCTCCCTAGCTCCGTCCTTGTTTTGTTATATTTTTGCTTTGATTATTCTTATCATTGCATGGGTTGTTAATTAATTATCATAGATTAATTTTTTGTTAATTAATATGATAATTAATTTATGTCATGGACCCCGATCATAAATACAAAAATTGGTGATCCATTCGTCATCTTTTTCGCGATCTTTTGATTCGGAAAGTTACAAGGCCTTAACTTTGGTTTTGGCTAAGTTGTGACTTGAATCAATTGACACAACGACGAGACGTTCGTTTAGGAGATGGGTCTCCATTTGGATTAAATTTTTAATCTGTAGACATAGAGAGGTCTCTTATGTTCGACCCCGTGGTTGCTTAGGAAACCGCCAAGCCATGCAAGGGATTTTCCCATCAAGAAGAAGAAAAGGGTCGGTGGGAAGAGGAGAACTCATCTCTTCTCTTCTCATTGTGTGTCTTTCTCTTCCACTTCCATCCCTTGGGCATGCGCAAACCAGTAGGAAGGAGAAGCTTGGCCGACGATGAGGAATCAAGGAGTTTTCTTTCCTTTTTGGCGGCGGCGGCAAGAGGGAAAGCGAGAATCAGCGGTTTGGGTTTTCAGAGGAAGAGAACCTGTTTCTTCTTCTTCCTCTTCATCTTCTTCTTCCTCTACTCTTCTTCCATTGGCCAGCGCATCCTTGAAGCTTGGAATTGGCCAGCGGCGCAAGGAAGGAGGGTTAGGGTTCCGGCGATCTTGGCGGCGCAAGGAGGTTTCCTCCTCTAGGGTTTCAGTGCAAGTTGGCGAAGAAGTTGGTGGCTTTGGTGATGTTGTTTCTTGGAAGATCGTCGCCCACTCGACGTCCAAGAAGAGGTTGGGTCATACAATAGAAGATCGTGAGGTATAACTTTTTGTTTTGGTTCCTTTGTTCTTGTTCATTATTGTATGTTAATTATTGTCATGGACCCCGATGATAAACACAAAATCCAACGATCTATTCATCATTTATTCCACGGCCAATTGGTTAGACGAGTTAGATGGCTTGATCAACAAGTTTGTTCAAGTGGTCACTCGAATCAATTAGTAAGATGATGAGTCAGTTTCTTGGGTAATTCAACTTCATCCGGATTTGTTTCAATTAATGAAATTTTAATTCGGGGACATGGAGGGGATTCCCAATCACAACCGAAACCAACAATTGGTATCAAAGCGAATGGTTTCCAGTTTTGTGTGTTTTGGATTCGGTTACATTTATGCACTTTTCATATATGATTTTATGTCAGATAATAGTAGGATGTGCATAGGCTAACTCTCTGGTTACAGGCATAAGATCTGACTATTATGACTTATGGTTGATTGTATGTGATTGTGTGTGCATGGTTGTAATTATTTTATTTAAATCCTCAGGGTTGACAAGGCTAGATAGTATATAATTTTTGTAATTATATACGACATTGTTTAGCCGCGCATTTTAGTTTACTTTCGATCTAGACTTGTTGTAATCTCCTTCGTGAAGTATAGGATTGATGGATGTAAATTAAAATATTTTTAATCTCAGCTCGGAGCTCCTTCATCGACGAAGCTTGTGCATGGTGCTTGGAGGAGGAGACGAGGTGACGACACAACTGGAGGCATATTGAAGACAAAAGCCATAATAGTTGGAAAAAATAATTTTTCTTATTTATTGCTTTTTATTTATATGTTTGTTGTTCTTGCATGGTAAAATTCCTCAATTCTAAATTACTAATTGGGAGAGGGATTCTAAGAGTCCCATTGTCTCCATTACAAATTTGACATGTGATGCGAACAAACTTGCGCGTTGGCTCTGAGTGCCTTCCTCCATATCGGATGAGTTTGTTTTGCGGATCATTAGGTCAGACATGGTTATAAGAAATAATTTAGGAGCGTGTGATCTTCCCCATCGGATGACGCATAATCCTAGATAATTACCTTAGTATCATGTAATGGTGAACACTTGAATGCAAATAATAGTATCCTCCCCATCGGAGTCAGTACTATTATTTATAGGGCCGAAAAGGAACCAACTATTAATTTTATTTGCCAAAATATTAGGTTGACAAGATAATAAAATTAATGGGTAAAACCTCCTCTTACAAATGTAGAATTCGTATACGTCGACACTATCGTGGCATATGATATTCTCGGTGTTTTGAGGTGCTGGTTGATTTTAAAATTTTATTGTTTGAGAAATCAATAATTTTTTGAAATCTAATGTTTTTTTATCATTGTGATTCTCAGGATATTTTCCAAATGACTTTCAACCCACTTGCTGTGATTTTAAAGGAAAATAAACTTACTGACCCTAATTATATTGATTGGAAACAGAACCTGGACATTGTCTTAACTGCAGAGGAATACAAGTTTGTACTTTTTGAGATCTGTCCCCCGAAGCCTAGTGATGATTCTAGTGAAGAGGAGGAGAGTTATAGGAAGTGGGTCAAGGCAGATGAGATGGCTTGGTGTTACATTTTGGCTTTTATGTCAAATGTACAAAAACATCAGCATCAGGCTATTCCTACTGCCTATGATATGATGCTCAATCTCAAGGAACTCTTCGGACACCAGAATCGGGCTGCTAGGTAAGAGGCTATGAAGAACTTGATGATGACCACCATGATTGAGGAAACACCCGTGAGGGATCATGTTCTCAAAATGATGACTCATTTGAATGAGATGGAAGTCCTTGGATCGGAGATCGATGGGGAAACTCAGGTCGATATCATTCTCCAGTCTCTACCTAGGAGTTTTGAGCAGATTCGCCTGAACTACAACATGAATAAGAGGTTGTATTCATTGGCGGAGCTTCTGACAGAACTCCAGGCAGCAGAGGGGCATTTTCGTCAAAGTGCTCATGCTTTTGTTGCTCAAATGGTTTCTACCTCTAAGCCGAGAGGCAAGAAGAAGAAGAAATAAGGTGTAGCAAAGAAGGCAGTTGGATCTCAGGGAACTTAGGCTGGAGTGAAGAAGCTAAAATGCAAGTGCTTCACTTGCAAGCAGACTGGACATTGGAAGTCGAACTGTCCCCGTTGAAAGGAGAAAAGTCAAGGTATATCTTTTTGTTTAGTTGTTGAAACATGTTTAGCGGTGTTATCTACCGGTACTTGGTGTGTAGATATGAGAGCCATTGATCATGTCTGCAATTCTTTGCAGGGGTTCTAGGAAATTTGATGACTAGCTGAGGGAGAGATTACTGTTTACGTGGGCAATGCTACGGAGGTGGCAGCTATTGCAGTGGGAGACATTTATTTATCATTTGATAGGAATAAAATTTTGGTTTTAAGAAATTGCCTTTATGTACCTACTTTTAAAAAGAATCATATTTCAGTTTCTAAATTAATAAAGGATGAGTATTCTATTTCTTTTAATATTGACAGAGTTGTTATAAAAAAGAATAGAGAGATTATCTGATCTGGTGCTTTAGTTGGCAATTTGTACACTCTTGAACCAAAAACTCCCACGATGCAAATAGAAATAAATAATTCATCGTCAAATCATAATAAGAGGAAAGAACCTTCTAAAATGAACCAAACATATCTTTGGCATCTAAGGATAGGTCATATTAACCTAAGTAGAATTCAAAGGTCGATAGCTGATGGACCCTTGGGTTCATTGGTGGTGGAAGATTTCCCAACCTGTGAATCTTGCTTGGAAGGTAAGATGACCAAAAGGCCTTTTAAGGCCAAGTAGTATAGAACCAAAGATGTGTTAGAGTTGGTTCATTCTGATTTGTGTGGTCCTATGTCTATCCAGGCTAGTGGTGGCTTTAAATATTTCATCTCTTTTATAGACGATTATTCAAGGTATGGATACATTTACTTGATGCACCACAAGTCTGAATGTAGGGTATGGCTTGGCGGGTTTCCTAAGAGAATACTCGATCATTCCGAGAGACCTCTCAATGTCTATGGATTAGAAAATTAATCCAAATGGAGACCCGTCTCCCAACGACCATCTCGTGCCGTATCGAACGATCCAAATTACAACTCGGCCAATTACAAAAATCGGCCTTGTAATTTGCTTGACCGTTCGACCACGGAAAAGGCGACGAGTGGATCACCGGTTTTTGTGTTTATGGTCAGGGCCCAGTTAGTAAATTATTCACCATGATACAAAATCAAAATAATGAACTAACTAACATGAAATAACGAGGTTAGCAAACATGGCACACAATAGACCTAAGGAGCTTGGGAAAGAAATATACCTTACCGATCACCTCGCGGCCTTCTACCTTATGTTCCCCCCTTCACGGACGTCATGTGGGCGACAATCTACCATGAACCGAGATCACCGTGGCACTCCAAAAGACCTCTTCACGCCAACACAAACCCTAGCTCTAGGGTTTGGAACCGCCGGCCACCCTCCCTATCTTCTTGCGTCGCTGGCCACCTTGAGACACCAAACTCTTGCCGGCCATAAGGTGGTCCAAGGGAGGAAGATGTACAAGAGGATGAGGACGAAAACTAGACTTTTCTTCCACCCAAACCTGGCCAAAAACCCCTCCTCCTTCAGCCTTGCGACGCCGCTGCAAACCACCCTTGCGCCACTCACTGCCGGCCGCCGACCCTGTTTCCTTCACCGCCGAGCACCATAAAAGCAAGAGGACACCTCTTCCTTGTCTATGATGGCCTTGGACAGGAGATGGTGAAGGGGGAAGAAGAATAGAGGGATGGAACTCCCTCTTGTTCTTGCGCCGGCCTTGACCTAGGAGAGAGAAGGAGGGAAGGAGAGGAACGGAGAGGCCTTGGGTGTGTTCTCTTGGATCAAGCCTTGATTTCATGATCTCCTTGGGTATTTATAGGGCTAAGGTAGGGACCAAAAGGAGAAGTTGGATCTTGGCCCACCAATGGATCTAAACCCGATCCATTAATTAAGATCCATTCCACTAAAGGATCTTAATTGAACTTCCTCACCAACCCCATATTTTCATATGGGCTCCACCTATTATGAGTCGTCCATCCCCCCGTGTGTTATGATCTCGAATGCCCATTAATTAATTTAAATTACGTACAATTCAAATTAATTAACTTCTAGGTCCTTGACTAGTACCACTCAACCTTATCATTATGCCGGATCAAATCCACCTGCAGGGTTTAGCATGATGAACCTTTTGAGCTCATCAAGGGGCATCATCAACCCGACTCACCAGGACACGGATTCGGTCAATAATCAATAACACATCATATTATTAATATTATCTCCCAACTTACCGGGCCTATCGATCTTACAGAATAGATCTCGCCCATAGATAAATCAAAGAAATAATAATTAATAATATATGCCCGTTATTATATCAGGATTAAGGGATCATACTCCATAATATAATCTTGAGGTCCTATCCAATTATTGAGTCAGTACAAATTGGATAACCTTAGGTTTTGGTTCTGCTCAATGTACACAAAGCACACTAGTGTAATTCTATGGTCGAGACCAACCACACCTAATTACACTACAACCATCCCAATGGGTTGTCCAATTCCATCTCGGTTGTGAGTCTCTATATATACTAAGCAAGGAACTAATAACATGATCTTCCGTGTGACACCACACACCATGTTATTTATAATGCAAATTGGACTTTATGCATGTATTAATATAAACAGGCACCTAGTGTAGTTGTGATTCTCTTTTCAAAATGAAGATGTTCATATAAAGAAATTCATGTCTTTCAGTATACACATCTTACAATCTCCCACTTCTACTTAAAGACTTTGCTGTTCTCTCACTACCATACATCTGACTCCCATATCCTCCACATGCCGATCGAAAGCACTAGACGGAAGAGCTTTAGTGAAAGGATCTGCCAGGTTGTCCTCTGATGCAATCTTGGTGACAGCCACTTCTCCTCATTTTACGATTTCTTGTATCAGGTGGTACTTGCGCTCTATGTGTATACTCGCCTTATGGGATCGTGGTTCCATCGAGTTTGCAACTGCACCATTGTTATCACAAAAGATTGTGATAAATCTGGACAAACCAGGAATCACATCCAAGTCCATTATGAAGTTCCTGAGCCACACAGCTTCCTTGGCTGCCTCTGAGGCTGCCACATATTCAGCTTCCATGGTGGAGTCCGCCACACATTTCTGCTTGACACTCCTCCAAACAATGGCTCCACCTCCTAAAGTAAACATAAACCCTGAGGTAGACTTACTCTTGTCCCTATCTGACTGGAAATTTGAGTCCGTATAACCCACAGTGACTAATTGGTCTGCCCGGTAAACCAGCATATAATCCCTAGTCCATCTCAGGTATTTCAATATATGCTTTACCGTAGTCCAATGCCCCTGTCCAGGGTTACTCTAATATCTGCTAACCATGCCCACGACAAAACAGATATCAGGTCTCGTGCACAACATAGTATACATGAGGCTTCCTACTGCTGAAGCATAAGGAACCACCTTCATTTCCTCTATCTCCTTTGATGTTTTTGGAAACATCTCCTTGGATAGAGGAACTCCATGCCTGAAGGGTAGGAAACCCTTCTTGTTGTTTTCCAAAACGAGACAAGACAGTGTCAACATATGAAGCTTGGGATAGACACAACATCCTTTTCTAACGATCCCTTATGACCTTGATCCCAAGGATGTGTCCCGCTTCTCCTTAGTCCTTCATATCAAACTGCTTTGATAGTCAGACCCTTACGTCTGATAACACTTTGACATTGTTGCCAATTAACAAAATGTCATCTACGTAAAGTACAAGAAACACCACTACGTTTCCGTCACATCTTTTGTATACACATGACTTATCCGGGCTTTGAGTAAATCCATATGACTGGATTACTTTATCAAAGCAGATGTTCCAAGATCTCGAAGCTTGCTTCAATCCATAAATGGATCGATTAAGCTTGCATACTAGATGCTCTTTGCCCTTTCCAATGAACCCTTCTGGTTGCTGCATGTAGATGGTCTCCTCAAGACTTCCGTTAAGGAATGATGTCTTGACGTCCATCTGTCATACCTCATTGTCCATATGAGCTGCAATAGATAAGAGAATCCGGATCGACTTAAGCATGGCTACCGGCGAAAAGGTCTCCTCATAATCGATGCCCTCTTTCTGAGTGTACCCTTTCGCAACAAGCCTAGCTTTGAAGGTCTCAACCTTCCCGTCTGATCCTCTCTTTCGCTTGTAGATCCACTTACATCCAATGGCTTTTTCATCAATGGGTGGTTCTACTAACACCCAGACACGATTAGAATCCATAGATTCTCTCTCAGAGTTCATTGCCCTTTGCCAAGAATCTGCATCTTTATCTTGGAGGGCCTCGTCATAGGTCCAGGGATCCAGTTCATGTTTATCAGAGACCAAGTCTGAAGACTCTCCCAAAAACATGAACCTCTTAGGCTGTCTGACAACCCTCCCACTGCGATGAGGTACCACCTGTGTATCCTCAGTGACACGCGGTGCAGTGACTTGTGGTGTGTCCTCTTGTACAATTGGTCCTAAGTTTGGAACGTCCCCTCTTAACTCTTCAAGCACTAGTCTACTCTTGGGCTTATGGTTCATCACAGAGTCTTCCTCTAAGAATCTGGCATTCGTACTAATGATTACCTTCTGATCCTTAGGACTATAGAACATACCACCCTTCGTTCCCCTGATAGCCTACGAACAGACGTACCTTTGTACAAGATTCCAACTTATCAGTATCTCGCTTCAGCACATATGCTGGACTACCCCAAATCTGAACATGTCCTAGACTGGGCTTGCGCCCAATCCATAGTTCTGTGGGAGTAGAAGGGACTGACTTAGATGAAACCAAGTTTAGTATGTACGCTGTCGTTTCCAGAGCGTATCCCCAAAACGAATCAGGTAGGTCTGAATAGCTCATCATTGACCTAACCATTCCCATAAGAGTCCTATTCCTTCTTTCTGAAACTCCGTTCTATTGGGGTGTACTGGGTGCAGTTAGCTGGGACTGAATCCCAGCTTCTGATAGGTAGGTCCTAAACTCTCGAAAGAGGTACTCGCCACCACGATCAGATTGTAGTGTCTTGATACTTTTACCTCGATGTTTCTCCACATCAGCCTTGAATTTTTTGAACTTATCAAAGCATTCAGACTTGCGGCGCATCAGGTAAATGTACCCATACCTTGAATAATCATCAATAAAAGTGACGAAGTATTCAAAGCCACCTCTAGCCTGGATTAACATAGGAGCACACAAATCAGAATGAATCAGTTCTAACACATCTTTGCCCTTGTACCCCTTAGCCTTGAAAGGCCTCTTGGTCATCTTACCTTCCAAGTAAGACTCACAGGTCAGGAGATCTTCCACCACCAATGAACCCAGGGGTCCATCGGCTATCAACCTCTGAATCCTACTAAGGTTAATATGACCAAGTCTAAGGTGCCAAAGATACGTCTGATTTATCTTAGAAGGTTCCTTTCTCTTATTTAAGTTAGATGATGAGCTATTAACTTCAGTTTGCATCGTGGGAGTCATTGGTTCTAGAGTATACAGATTGTCGACCATAGTACCTGAACAGATAATCTCCCTATTTCTTTTTATAACAACTTTGTTATCAAAAGCAACAGAATATCCATCTTTAATCAACTTAGAAACTGAAATTAAATTCTTTCTAAACGGGGGTACATAAAGGCAATCTCTCAGAACTAACAATTTATTTCTCTCAAAAGATAAATAAAAAACTCTCACTGCAACTACTGCCACTTTTGTAGCATCGCCCATGTAGACCACAATTTCTTCATCAGCTAGCCGTCGAGTTTCCTGGAACCCCTGCAATGTATTGCAGACATGGTCAGTGACTTCCGTATCTACGCACCAGGTACTGGTAGATAGCACCGCTAAACATGTTTCAATGACTAAGGCTCAAGAAATACCTTTGTCTTGTCGACGAGGACAGTTCGCCTTCCAGTGCCCAGTTTGCTTACACGTGAAACACTTGCCTTTCGACTTCTTCACGCCAGTCCGAGGTCCCTGCGATGTTGCTGCCTTCTTGAACCCTCCTTATTTCTTCTTCTTCCTGCCTTTCAGCACAGAAGAAGAAACCCTTGGAGTTACTAAGGCCTGTGAGTTCTGACGAAAAAGACCCTTTGCCACCTGGTGTTCCCCTAGCAGTTCACCCAACGAATAATCACGTTTGTTCATATTGTAGTTGAGCCTGAACTGCTCAAAACTCCTAAGCAGAGACTAGAGTATAATATCGACTTGGGATTCCCCGTCGATCTGTGCTCCTAGTACCTCAATCTCATTGAGGTGAGCCATCATCTTTAGGACATGATCCCTCACGGGTGTCCCTTCGACCATAGTGGTCATCATCGACTCTTCATCACGGTTTGCCTTGCAGCTCGACCTTGGTGCCCGAAGTGCTCCTTGAGGTTCAACATCATGTCACTAGCAGTGGGCATGACCTGATGCTGATGTTGCACCACATTCGACATAGATGCCAGAATATAGCACCGCGCCATCTCATTTGCCTTGACTCACTTCTTGTAACGCTCCCTCAACTCTTCACCAGAGTCCTCCCTAGGCCTTTCCGGACATTCCTCGAAGAGTACAAATTTGTACTCTTTAGCAGTGAGGACAATGTCAAGGTTCCTCTTCCAGTCTATGTAGTTTGGGCCAGTAAGTTTGTTTTCCTTAAGAATTGTTGCTAGTGGGTTAAAGGCCATTATGAAAAACTTGAGAATCACAACATACACTACTTTAGAAATCAAAAATAAATTGATTCCTCAAAATAATAAAATTTTGAAATCAACCAACACCCCTATACACTGAGAAATTCATATGCCACGATAGTGTGGACATATACGAATCCCTACATTCGTAAGAGGAGGTTTTACCCATCAATTATACTATCTTGTCAACCTAACTTTTTGACAAGTAAGATCAATAGTTGGTTCACTTCGGCTCTGCAAAATAATAGCAGTGACTCCGATGGGGAGGATACTATTATTTGCATCTAAGTGTGCAACGTTACACGACACTAAGAAAATTATTTCCAATTATGTGCATTCCGATGGGGGCAGTACACACGCTCTTTAACAATTTTCTATAGTCTTTTCCGCCCAGTGATCCGCAGAACAAGTCCATCCAATGGGGAGGAAGGCACTCAGAGCCGATGCGCAGACTTGTTCGCATCACTTATCAGATTGTAATGGAAGTTGTGGGACCCTTAGGGTCCCTCTCCCACTTAGTAATTTATGTCGAGAAATTTTCTAGCACAACCAAACAACCAAGCACATAACCAATATATGAAAAATACAGAAAATCCTAGATTTTTCAACTTTCATGGCCCTTGTTCTCTAATGCGCCTCCAGTCGTGTCACCACTTCATCTGCTCCTCCCTTCCATATGTGCAAGCCACCTTAAGGGATCTCCGAGCCAAAATGACCAGCTAATTATTTACATCATCGATCCTATACTCCACAAAGGAGTATACATGAAAACTAGATCGAATGTAAAATAAATAGCTCAGCTAAACATCTGCCATATTTAATTAGAAAAATTTAATACCTAGCCTCGTCAACCCCGAGGATCAATTAATTACAATAATTTGCACAACCATCACACAACAAATATTTGGCCAGAACAAGTTGGAATCTCGTGCCTACAACACAAAGTTAGCCTACGCACATCCACATATCATCCGACAAAATATAATGTATGAAAAATGCAAAAATTATCTAATCCTTAAACACACAAAGCCGGAAACCTCAGCTCAGATACCAATTGTAGGGTATGACTTGGCGAGTTTCCTAAGCAAGTAATCGATCGTTCTGAGAGACCTCTCTATGTATACAGATTAAAAAATTAATCCGAATGGAGACCCGTCTCCCAATGACCATCTCGTGCCGTATCGAACGATCCAAATTACAACTCGGCCAATTACAAAAATCGGCCTTGTAATTTGCTTGACCGTTCGACCGTGGAAAAGGCGACGAGTAGATCGCCAGCTTTTGTGTTTATGGTCGGGGTCCAGTTAGTAAATTATTCACCATGATACAAAATCAAAATAATGAACTAACTAACATGAAATAACGAGGTTAACAAACATGGCACACAATAGACATAAGGAGCTTGGGAAAGAAATATACCTTCCCTATCACCTCGCGACCTTCTACCTTATTGTTAGTGATATGAGAAAAGTGTCCTAAGGCAATCGCCTTATGATTGTAATCATTTATTTTAATAAATGAATATTCACTGTTTGAGTATACATGTTTATGTATTTCATTGAGATGTTAAACTCATTTACTGAATGTCCGCAATACAATTCACAGCATGAGAGAATTTGTGATGAATTCACAATTAGTAATTATCTCTACATGTGCAATTGTGAAGTATTGAAATTGTCCCTAGTCGATGAATTGATAAAAACGGACACTATCAATTCTGTTGAGACTAGCATGGGTTATTCTCTAATCAGCTGATTCTCACTGGCTGGTGACATTGGGATGTCCGGAGATAAACATGAATGCTAGTTAAGGGAACTAGTTCATTGGAGTGACTGGCTGTAAAACTTCATATGGTAGTCTACATATAGACATGTCAGTGAAGTTCTTACTGCAGCTTAAGTGCGATGTTCCTTTGACTTGCGGTGTTCAAGTCATCTTGGTCATGGAGACTTATACTTTGACATCTTAAGCAAGCATCTCCAAGGAGGTGTGGACCCAGGATGATTGGGTATAAGCCGAAGTGCCCGAAGATGTTTGAACAGCCTACAAAGGATTCACCACTCCTTGCGAGGAGATGTATACCCGAGGCCTATCGTCGGATTGTTACTTGAAGCCTCTGGCCAGAGCATGACATGTTCAGAGTATGAATCTCTTAGATACATGAGAGTAATTAGAATCCGTAGGACGAGGAAACGTTACTTGGGCTAGGTGTGACATAGTTAGCCTAGTGGGGACTGAGGGACTGACACACATAGACCATGTCCTGAACCAAGTGGGTATAAGATGGTGAAGGGAATGGAGCATGATTCATTATAGCCGCTGAAGGGTTTCAGAATTGTTTCTGAGGTCAACCATTGATCTTTCGATTAATTGGGGATCATGATGTACTACTAGGTGCCACTCATGATCGTTCTATAATTGGTTAATTATAGACGACCAACATAAATCGAAAGCCTATTTAGTCACACGCACTACGAGTAATCCGAGGGATTTAAAACAAGTTGAAAATTGGATTTTCCAATCAAGAGAGATTAGGTTTGGTTGAGCCAAACGATAAGTCGAAACTGAATTTTTCAGAGATGCATCGGAAGCGTAAAATGGCTAAGTCTTTTGAAGACTTAATAGATGAATTAAATGAGTTTAATTCATTGGGGCGTGGCCTAGATAGGCCGGCCAAAGAGGGTCCCCACCCTCTTTGCTTGGCTGGCCACAACAAAGGGAGGGAACCAAATTGTTTGGTTCAATTTATAAAATAAATCAAGTGTGGTTTGTTTTATAAAATTATGGATGATAAAGAAATTTATATAAAATTTATTTTTCATGAAAATTAAAATGAACCATGGATTGGTTTATTTTATTTTATAAAATCAATCATGGATTGATTTACCATGATAAAGAAATTTATATAAAATTTATTTTTCATGGAAATTAAAATGAACCATGGATTGGTTTATTTTATTTTATAAAATCAATCATGGATTGATTTACCATGATAAAGAAATTTATATAAAGAAATTTATATGAAGAAATTTATATGATAAATTTCTTATGAAAATTTATTCTATAAGAAAAAGAGACTTGGTTGATTTTTATCATGAATTAAAATATGATTTTAACCATCATATAAAATCAAGACTTGGCATGATGGAATAAGTCATAGAAAATTTATATGATAAATTTCTTATGAAAATTTATTCTATAAGAAAAAGGAGACTTGGCGGTTGAGAGGCCACTATATAAAGGACCCAAGGCAAGGCTTGGAATTGATTCGAAATAATCCAAGTATTCTTGCTTGGGCTCTCTCCCTCTCCTCCCTTCTTCCTCTTGGCTGGCCACAAACCTCTCCCCCTTTCTTCTTGCCGTGAGCACAAGGAGAAGCACCGAGGCGACGAAGTTCTTCCGTTAGGACGATCTTCCTCTCCGGCCATCATCACCTTGGGATTGGGCGCAAGTCATCTTCCTCCTTCTCGCCGGAATTGTGATTCCGGCCAACCTTGGTGGTGAGTTTTTCCGATGTGATTACTTCTCTCTTGGTTTTTGTCGCGTTCTCAGAGAATCTAGTAGTTCTCGAGATCAAGAAACTCGTGGCTTTGCGAAGTCATCCCGAAGATACTCGGCGTGGACGCGAATAGAGGCGGAGCTTCCAAGGGACGCTTACGGTTGGATCTCGTCCCTTTCTTCGAGTTACGCGAGGTAACAAGTAAATTAGTTTACATTTCTGTAAAATTTTAAATATATGATCATGTCAACACAACATAAGGTTGCATGCTTAGATGTGTGGTTAAATAATTTGAGAAATTATTTATGCTAAACCTTCCGCTGCACGTAATTAATTTTAAAATTACGAACCCGCATCCATGTCAACATGCACCCGGTCCCAACACTTATGTCCCCCCCTTCACGGACGTCATGTGGGCAACGATCTACTGTGAATTGAGATCACCGTGGCACTCCAAAAGACCTTCTCTTCACGCCAACACAAACCCTAGCTCTAGGGTTTGGAACCGCCGGCCACTCTCCTTATCTTCTTGCGCCGCCGACCACCTTGAGCCACCAAACTCTCGTCGGCCATAAGGAAGTCCAAGGGAGGAAGATGTAGAAGAGGATGAGGAAGAAAACTAGAATTTTCTTCCACCCAAACCTGGTCGAAAACCCCTCCTCCTTCAACCTTGCAGCGCCACCGCAAACCACCCTTGCGCCACTCACCGCTGGCCGCCGGCCCTGTTTCCTTCACCGCCGAGCACCACAAAAGGAAGAGGACACCTCTTCTTTGTCTATGTTGGCCTCGGACAGGAGCTGGTGAAGGAGGGAAGAAGAATAGAGGGATGGAACTCCCTCTTGTTCTTGGGCCAGCCTTGACCTAGGAGAGAGAAGAAGGGAAGGAGAGGAACGGAGAGGCCTTGGGTGTGTTCTCTTGGATCAAACCTTGGTTTCATGATCTCCTTGGGTATTTATAGGGCTAAGGTAGGGACCAAGAGGAGGAGTTGGATCTTGGCCCACCAATGGATCTAAACCCGATCCATTAATTAAGATCCATTCCACTAAAGGATCTTAATTGAACTTCCTCACCAACCCCATATTTTATATGGGCTCCACATATTACGAGCCATCCATCCCCCATGTTTAAGATCTCGAATGCCCGTTAATTAATTTAAATTACTGAGAATTTAAATTAATTAACTTCTGGGTCCTTGATTAGTACCACTCAACCTTATCATCATGCCGGATCAAATCCACCTACAGGGTTTAGTATGAAGAACCTTTTGATCTCATCAAGGGGGCATCATCAACCCGACTCACCAGGACACGGATTCGGTCAATAATCAATAGCACATCATATTATTAATATTATCTCCCAACTTACAGGACCTATCGATCTAACAGAATAGATCTCGCCCATTGGTAAATTAAAGAAATAATTATTAATAATATATGCCCGTTATTATATCAGGATTAAGGGATCGTACTCCATAATATAATCTTGAGGTCCTATCTAATTATTGAGTCAGTACAAATTGGTTAACCTCAGGTTTTGGTCCTGCTCAATGTACTCAAAGCACACTAGTGTAATTCTATAGTCAAGACCAACCACACCTAATTACACTACAACCATCCCGATGGGTTGTCTAATTCCATCTCGGTTGTGAGCCTCTATTTATACTAAGTAAGGAACTGATAACATAATCTTCTGTGTGACACCACACACCATGTTATCTACAATGCAAAGTAATTGGACTTCATGCATGTACTAATATAAACAGGCACCTAGTGTAGTTGTGATTCTCTTTTCAAAATGAAGATGTTTATATAATGAAATTCATGTCTTTCAGTATACACATCTTACACTGAATGCTTTGACAGGTTCAAAGAATTCAAGGCTGATGTGGATAAACGTCAAGGTAAAAGTATCAAGACCCTACGATCTGATCGTAGTGGAGAGTACCTCTTGGGAGAGTTTAGGTATTACTTATCAGAGACTGGGATTCAATCCCAATTGTCTGCACCTGGTACGCCCCAACAGAACGGTGTAACAGAGTGAAGGAATATGACTCTTATGGAGATGGTTAGATCGATAATGAGTTATTCTGAGTTACCTGATTCGTTCTAGCGATATGCTCTGGAAATGACAGTGTATATTCTGAACTTGGTACCATCTAAATCAGTACCCTCTACTCCCACAGAATTATGGACTGGGCGAATGCCTAGTCTGGGACATATTCGAATTTAGGGTAGTCCAGCACATGTGCTGAAGGGAGATGCTGATAAGTTGGAACCCCATATAGAAGTACACTTGTTCGTCGGTTATCCTAGAGGAACGAAAGGTGGTTTGTTGTATATTCCTAAAGATCAGAGGGTGATCGTTAGCATGAATGACCGATTTTTAGAGGAAGACTATGTGATGAACCACAAGCCCATGAGCAAGATTGTTCATGAGGAGTTGGTAGGGGAAGTTCCTACTTCAGTACCAATGGTACAAGAGGACATACCACAAGTGATTGCATCGTGTGTCACAGAGAATACACAGATAGTACCTCTTCATAGTTGGAGGGGTTTTTAGACAACCTGATAGATTCATGTTCTTGGGAGAGTCTTCGGACATGGTCTTTGGTGAACATGAACCTGATCCCTGGACATATGACGAGGCACTCCAAGATAAAGATGTGGTATCTTGGCAAAGGGCCATGAATTCTGAGATAGAATCTATGGATTCTGATCAGGTCTGGGAGCTAGTAGAACTATCCAATGGTGTAAAAGCCATTGGATGCAAGTGGATCTACAATAGAAAGAGTGGATCAGATGGAAAGGTAGTGACCTTCAAAGCAAGGCTTGTTGCGAAATGGTATTCTCAGAAAGAGGGTATCGATTATGAGGAAACCTTTTCGCCGATAGTCATGCTTAAGTTGATCTGGATTCTCTTGTCTATTACCGCTCATATGGATTATGAGGTTTGGTAGAAGGATGTCAAGATAGCCTTCCTTAATGGAAGTCTTGATGAAAACATCTATATGAAACAACCAGAGGGATTCATTGAAAAGGACAAAGAGCATCTTGTGCGTAAGCTTAATGGGTCGATTTATGGATTGAAGCAAGATTCAAGATCTTGGAACATCCACTTTGATGAGAAAATTCAGTCATATGGATTTATTCAAAGTCCGGATGAGTCTTGTGTATACAAGAGATGTGACAGAAACGTAGTGGTATTTCTTGTACTATACGTAGATGACATTTTGTTCATTGGCAACAATGTCAAAGTGTTATCAGATGTAAGGGCATGGTTGTCCAAACAGTTTGATATGAAGGACTTGGGAGAAGCAAGACACATCCTTAGGATCAAGGTTATAAGGGATCGCAAGAAAAGGATGTTGTGTTTATCTTAAGCTTCATACATTGACACTATCCTAGCTCATTTTAGCATGCAAAACTCCAAGAAAGGTTTTCTACCTTTTAGCATAGAGTACCTCTATAAGGAGATGTGTCCTAATACATCATAGGAGATAGAGGAGATGAAGGTGGTTCCTTATGCTTCGGCTGTAGGAAGCCTCATGTATGCTATGCTATATACGAGACTGGATATCTACTTTGCCGTGGGCACGGTTAGCAGATATCAACCTAATCCAGGACAGGGGCATTATACTGCGGTAAATCATATATTGAAGTACTTGAGAAGGATTAGCGATTATATGTGGGATCAGTTAGAATCGATAGAGGGGGAGGTGAATATCGATCGACAAATTTTCGAAAAACTTAGAGTAATTTACGCAGCGGAAAAACAAATCAATGCTAACACGTTTGTTTTTACTTGGTTCGAAGTCGCAGTTGGCTCCTACTCCAAGGCCGACGGTCCTTGACCGTTTACGATGGGCAATTCTATATTGCGTAAAATTATTAAAATTTGAAGTTCGAATATAGAATTAAAATACAACCCTTAATACAAAAAAAAGTTATATCGACGACCGGAGAAAATTGAAAGTCAGAGCCGCGGGTCGTCGTTGGCGTATGAGTCTTGAGCACAGAGTGTTTGGAGCAGAGCGCTTGAATAAATTCGTAGAAAGAAGTTGTGTTTGAAGCCAAGGAGGTGAACCGCTTTATATATCGGTCGCTGGGGCGCCTGTGATGAAGGGGGCACCTGACACGTGGCCCATTCTGTGCGAAACTCAATGCGCAAACTTGACCAATGGTTATCCCTTCAACTGGGGCGACTGAGCTGACTGGGGCGCCTGTATGAACACAGGTGCCTCATATGCTATTCTGGAGGCTTGCTTTGATTGTGCATGGAAACACCCGTATCTGGTGCGCTTGTATCAACATAGGCGCCTGATCAAACAGGCGCATGAACTCATTCAGGCGCTTGGCAGCAGAAACATCCATCCCTTTGTTCTTACAACCAAGGTTAGTTTCAAAACACAAATAATATATAAATGATATAAGTTAAGCATAGTTGAATAACCTTAGTTGTCTTGGTTCTGACTTTGGGCTACTGAAATGGAACCCTAGGTCAAACCGACGCCTAGTGTTCCCTCCTACAGGGAACGCGTCCTCACCTACTCCTCTCAGGAGAGTTTATCTTTTTGTCAACCGGCTCCTCCAGTTGGACTTTTGCACAATCCCCCGGATCAGGTCTTCGTGCCCAGTCCGCAACCAGGACTTATTGCCCAGTTCACTCACCAGGTCTTCAATGCCCAATCCACGACCAGGACTTATTGCCTGTAATGCCCGCCCTTATATCTACTCTCGGGGCGGGGTTACGTACAATCAATCATATAATAATATTTTTTTTTCTAGCATAAAATTTAAAACCAACAATGCAAGGACCAAGTACTGAGCATGCTTGTTTAAAACTATCAAGAGATATTTACCAGTGCTAAGCATACTAGTCATCATTTGAAATATCTTAATAAAGAGTTATCCTAACATTCTCTAACATTCTTTGTTGAAGAAAACATCATCATAAGCATAGTAAAGTAGATATAGAATCATTCTTTCCCGAGCCACCACCCCACACATCTTCAGCCCTCCTACCTCTTCCTTTAGTTTAAGTGTTCCTTACCCTTATCTGCAGCATAAGACAACACATAAACTAGTAAGCGCAAATGCTTAGTAAGGATCCTGTCCTACTCGCAAAATCCATACGAAAGTATACAACATGTACACATAATAAATCATAAGCATGAGTTCATCATAGCATACTAAACATCAAAGTTTCTAAGCATGCAGCATAAAGTATCTTAAGCATGCCCTTCACATATCATCAATGTTTTTCAAAACAATTCCATAAAGGTATTACTTAAAAATACATCCATATCATATAGGGTCCAGTTGTGTACCACATAATGCGCGTTCCCTAATGAATTCGGGTAGCGAGCCACCAACCAATTAGAGAAGGACCCTTCCGTCCTACCAGAGCCATGACCTTACGTTAACATGCACCCCGGATTTGTTTAACGACCCCCTTCCGAGTCGGGTACACAACTTACAAAGTAAAATACTTATCATGTCTTTACATATATGCTAAGGAGTAGTCCAAATCCACTCTTAAGGGACACACCACTCTTCAAGGGTGCTCATGATCCCACAGGGACACACCACACAACATAAGGGGTGCTCTTGATCCCATACTTAGTGGAGTATCCTATCAAGCATTTTATCATACACATCACATGCAATTCATAAAAGGTGCCCCATGGGCTATAAACATGCTCATACATATATTATATTTCAACCACTTAACCTACATTATATATGACAATATTGGTCACATAAATCATATTCATGTCATAGGAAGTGGTAGCATGCTTCATGAGTTAACCGAGTTCTTCTTAACCCTAAACCTAAGGTTTTGGCCGAAAGTCAAAGGTAGAGGCAGCTTAGGTTTTTGACATCAAACATCCCATACCAGTATCATATATATACATCATGTATCATACTAAGCATAGCAGACATCATAGGGTAATCAACCTTCACAAACCTAATGTTCCATGCTTTCGCCGAATATCACATGCTAGGGAAAAATTAAGTTTTCAATTCAAACATTCCATTTAAACATCACTTGCATATACATATCATCATCCCAAACATAAGCATATCTCATAGGGTACATCCCATACAATCATCACATATATATATATTATGTATCATACTAAGCATATCATACATCATGGGGTAATCAACCTTCACAAACCTAATGTTCCATGCTTTGGCCGAATATCACGTACTAGGGAAAAATTAAGTTTCCAATCAAACATTCCATTTAAACATCACATGCATATACATATCATTATCCCAAACTTAAGCATATCCTATAGGGTAGTTTAACCTTCACAAACCCTAACTTTAGGGTGTTGGCCGAATGGTGTAGGGTAGGGGAAATTAAGGTTTTTGAAATCAACATTCACACAAGCATTTACACAAACACCTCACGTACACATCATGCCACTTATTAAGCATAGATTACATCATAGGATAATTATGCAACCCAAAACCCTAATTCTTCTAGGGTTGGCCGAAAGTCAAGGGTAGGGGAAACTAGGGTTCTTGAAAGCAACTTTCACACAAACATTTACACAAACACTTTGTCTACACTACTAAGCATGGATATATCATAGGAAATCATACAACCCTAAACCCTAGTTTTTCCCATCCATGGCCGAAACTTGTAGGGGGTGCAAAACCTAATTTTTGTTATCACAACTTGAAGGAAATCAACATATAGGTATACCCTAAGTCCCAAGGGTTCTCCTCATGCATCAAGAAGTAACCAAAGCCTCCTCTTTGGGTGTTGGCCGAAACTTACACAAGGGTAAAACCTCCATTTTCGAAAACTACAAGAAGAAGGAATTCATACACAACAATTACACTGCAGGCGAGGGGATACTTACATCCTTTCGCTTGAATTTCACCTTCTCTAAATCTTTAGGGTACCCTTGGTTGAAGTAAGAGTGAGAGTTTCCTTTGCTAAAGTTTCTCTAGAACCCTTGGCCCTAGTAGAGGGCAAGATCCTTGGATGGGATCTTCTTCCTTCCAATTCCCTAGGGTTAGAACCCTAGGGTGTGTTTTTCGAAAATGAAAAGGGAGAAGGGGAAGAGGGTGTCTCGGTTTTGGAATGGGGAGAGTGAGGAAGAAGAAGAGAGGAAGTTATTCCAACCTCTCCCTCTCTTATTTATACTTTTCTCATGAAGGGACATGTCTCTTCACTTCCCTAGCTTTAACAAGAATGTTTCTTATTCTCTGAACAGGAAACATTGCTTGGTGCATTGGTTATGACATGATTAGTGCAACTAGGAGGTTCAAGGTTCGATCCTTGCTTCCTTTTTTCTACACTTTCTTTTTATCACATTTTGCACTAATCCATATCAAAGCCCATTAAACCAAGCCCATCATAACATTTCATAACAATGTTTCATGAATTCATCATATTTCATATGGGAGAAATTTTGGGGTGTTACAATCCTCCATACCTTATAAAAAGTTCGTCCCGAACTTTAAAACAGTTCCGGATACTTTAATCGTATGACCTCCTCTCGTTCCCATGTGGCTTCTTCGAATTGTTCGTTCCGCCACAGAACCTTTACTAAGGGTACTTCCTTGTTCCTTAGCTTTTTGACTTCCCGATCTAGGATCTGAATAGGTCGGCGTTCGGAACCTAGGTTCTCCTGTACTAGTTGGGGCTCTATCATTTGATTCCCATCAGAGGTACATTTCCTAAGCATTGATACATGGAAGACATTGTGGATAGCCGACATTTCTGACGGTAGCTCCAGTTCGTAGGCCACTTTGCCTACCCGTCTCAGGATCTGGTATGGTCCCACATATCGCGGGCTCAGCTTCCCTCTCTTCCCGAATCTCATCACCCCTTTCATAGGGGCCACTTTAAGGAATACTGAATCCCCAACATCAAACTCTAGTGGTCTACGTCGCTTGTCAGCGTAGCTTTTCTGCCGACTCTGAGCAGTCTCTATCCTCTGGCGGATATTCTTTATAGCCTGAGTGGTTTTGTCTATAATATCCGTATGGAGTCCCATCTCCTTCTTTTCACCACTCTCAAGCCAGCATATAGGAGATCTGCATTTCCTTCCGTATAGTGCTTCATACGGTGCCATCCCAATAGTAGCCTGATAACTATTGTTATAAGCAAACTCTGCCAGGCTCAGGTATCGACACCAGCTTCCCTTGAAGTCCAAGGCACAAGCTCGTAACATGTCCTCTAATATCTGGTTTACTCTTTCAGTCTGCCCGTCAGTCTGGGGGTGAAAGGCAGTACTGAATTTCAGCTTCGTGCCGAGAACCTTCTGTACGTGTCGCCAAAAATCTGAAGTAAATCGACCATCCCTATCAGAGATAATGGTCTTGGGAACCCCGTGCAGTCGGATAATTTCCTTGACGTACAGTTGAGCCAGCTGCTCCACTGAGTAGGTCATCCTAATAGCCAGAAAATGGGCAGACTTGGTGAGTCTGTCCACAATAACCCATATACCATCATATCCATTCGTCGTTCTAGGCAGCCCAGAGATGAAATCCATGGAGATGTCTTCCCATTTCCATTCGGGAATCGGCAGAGGTTGCAGAACTCCTCCAGGCCTCTGGTGTTCTACTTTGACCTTCTGGCAGGTCAAATACATACTGATATAGTGGGCTACATCTTGTTTCATACCAGACCACCAAAACTTACTCTTCAGATCTTGATACATCTTGGTAGACCCAGGATGCATCGCATAAGGTGTTCCGTGAGCTTCCTCGAGGATTTCTGTCCGTAAGTCGGAGTCGTCGGGAACACATAATCGATCCCGAAGATATAAGACTCCGCTGTCCGAAATCCGAAATTCATCGTCCTTGCCTTCGAGAACCTCTTGCTTGATTCTCTGAAGACTCGGATCATGATTCTGTTTTTCCAGAATATCGTCGAATAATGTCGGCGCAATCATCAGGGTGGACAACTGTCCTGATATGATTTCAATCCCGTAATTCATAATTTCTTCCCCTAAGGGTTGTGACAAAGCTGATAAAGACATCAAAGCAGCACATGATTTTCTACTGAGAGCATCGGCTACCTTATTGGCTTTTCCCGGATGGTACAGGATCTCACAATCATAATCCTTGACCAATTCGAGCCATCTGCGCTGTCTCATATTCAGATCTTTCTGGGTGAAGAAATATCTCAGACTCCGGTGATCTGTATAAACTTTACACTGAGTTCCATATAGATAGTGCCTCCATATTTTCAGTGCAAAGACCACCGCTGCTAATTCTAAGTCATGGGTAGGGTAGTTTCTTTCATGTTCCTTCAGCTGCCTAGATGCATAGGCAATTACCTTCCCATTTTGCATAAGCACAGCTCCGAGTCCCAGTTTGGACGCGTCGCTGTACATATCGAAACCCATATCGCTCTCTGGAAGAGTCAATATTGGAGTGCTAGTCAGCCTCCTTTTCAATTCAGTAAAACTCTTCTCACATTCATCGGTCCATACATATTTCTTGTCTTTCTTAGTATGAGCTGTCATAGGGGCTGCAATCCGAGAGAAGTTCTCTACGAATTTTCTGTAATAACCTGCTAGCCCGAGGAAACTTCTGATTTCGCTGGCATTCTTGGGTCTGGTCCAGTTACTCATAGCTTCAATTTTAATTGGGTCCACCATTACTCCTTCCTTGGAGATAACATGTACCAAGAATGATACTTGATCGAGCCAGAACTCGCATTTGGAAAATTTAGCATACAGTTGTTCCTTCTTAAGAATCCGTAGCACTATACTCAGGTGCTCAGCATGTTCTTCGGGAGTTCTCGAATATATAAGGATATCGTCGATAAAGATGATCACAAATCTGTCGAGGAATGCCGAGAATACCCGATTCATTAAATCCATAAACATAGCTGGCGCATTGGTAACTCCAAATGGCATAACCACGAACTCATAATGTCCGTATCTGGTTCGGAAAGCCGTCTTCGGTATATCCTCCTTTTTCACCCTGACTTGGTGATAACCAGATCTCAGGTCAATCTTAGAGAAAACCGTGGCTCCCTTCAGTTGATCAAACAGGTCATCTATCCTGGGTAGAGGGTACCTGTTCTTGATAGTCACGTTGTTCAGCGCCCGATAGTCGATACACATTCGCATCGACCCATCCTTCTTTTTCACGAACAGTACGGGAGCTCCCCAGGGGGAATGACTAGGGCGGATGAGTCCCTTGTCAAGCAGCTCTTGTAACTATCCTTGTAATTCCTTTAATTCCGTCGGCGCCATACGGTACGGTGCCTTAGAAATGGGGTTAGTACTAGGAACCAACTCAATTGCAAATTCTATATCTCGTTCAGGTGCTAACCCTGGTAAGTCATCGGGAAATACCTCTGGGTAATTGCATACGACTTTGACGTCTCCTAGCTTCAGGCCCTCTGTAGGATTGGTATCAACCACATGAGCTAGAAATCCAGAGCATCCCTTTTCTAACATCTTCCTTGCTTTCAGAGCCGACAAGAATTTGCTTGTCCTCTTCTTCGGCTCTCCCATAAATTCGAATAGAATTCCCGCCTCCGGTCGGAAGATAACCCTTCGTTTACGGCACTCAATAGAGGCACCGTATTTGTTCAAGAAATCCATGCCCAATATCACATCATAATCTGACATATCAAGCACTATCAGATCGCAGTAGAGTTCCCTATCTGCGATTCTGATTGGTGCGGCACGTAGCATTTGGGTAGAGGGCATCACCTCACCCGAGGGCAGTGTTGTCAGAAATTTGCAGTCCAAATCTTGCAGTGACATATCATTTCTTTTGGCATATTGCACAGAGATAAACGAATGTGTTACCCCAGTGTCAAATAAAGCAGTAGCATACTGACTGTAAATAAATATCTGACCTGTGACAACGGTAGAGGCAGTCGCCACGTCTTCTTTCGTAAGAGAGAAAACCCTGGTGTTTGTTGTGGCAGGCGGGGCCTCTAATCTCCCCTGGCATATATGAGTACCATCTATAGCTGCCTACATCAGGTGTAGCTGGGGAGGAGCACCTTTGTACTGAACATACTGCGGCTGAGGTGCTTTGGCTGCAGTAGGACACTCTCTGGCCATGTGTCCTTCCTTTCCACAGGTAAAGCATCTCCTGGCGCCTAAAAGGCATGTCCCTAGGTGCATCTTCCCACAAGTGGCACATTGGGGATATTTAGGCTTCTTGCCTAAATAACCACTGGCAGATTTATTCCATGGCTTCCTCTTTCCGTTGTGGTTCTTTTTCCAGTGGGGGTTGCTATTCGGAGGTTTCTGACCTCCCGACTGATTCTGACTTTTGCTGGCGGTCAGTGGTTGGCTCTGTTGGTTAATATTCTTTAGATAATGCTCGGTAATAAGGGCGTTGCTGAACAGCTCCTCTGCAGTCTGGGGCCTATTAACGCCGCCAGCTACATTCAGAGCTATCTCGGGCCTGAGCATCTTGAGCATTAATCTGACCCTTTCTTTCTCTGTACTGACCAACTCCGGACATAATCGTTGCCAGTCGGTTTAAATTGCTTAACGACATCATTGACTGAGAGATTTCCCTGCCGAAATTCAGTGAACTCATCAAAGTGCCTGTTTGTGACTCGCATATTAAAGAATTCCTCCAGAAATTCGGACTCGAAGTCCTTCCACATCATCTAGTCCACTGACCTTCTAGCTTTTAACCGTTCCCACCACATCCTGGCGTCGCCAGTGAGGCAGAATGAGACACATTTAATTTTCTCATGCTCGGGCCAGTCTAATAATTCCACTGTGCTCTCAACTGTCTTGAGCCAGGCCTGGGCGTCCCAGGGCTCACAGGTGCCAGAGAACTTTTCCGGCTTTAGTCTCTGCCACTGAATCAGATAGGCCTCCTGTCGGACTCCTCGGGCCGGAGTGTCCGGGGGTGCCTGTGCAGTTGGAGGCTCAGTAGGTATCACATTCTGACTTTCCTGCGGGGTTGCAGTGTTCCCCTGCTGGGTCATCAGAGTGTTTATATCTGCTGTTGTTCAGTGACCTGACGCTGTAGGTCCGTGATCACTTGCATCATATTAGGTGGGGGTGCTGTCTCATTACCCCGATTGCTACGTCCTCTAGCCATATCTATCATACAGGTGATAAATAAGCTACATAAGAATTAACGCTACTTTCTCTTGTTATGCAAGCATAAATCATCTCTATATATCATTACTGTACATGAAATAAAATAAAGCGAGGTGAGGATCTCTTACTTGGAAGTGGCAGGATGAAGCTTGATGTGTGTGTGGTGGAGGGGAAACTCGCTCTGATACCAACCTGTAACGCCCGCCCTTATATCTACTCTCGGGGCGGGGTTACGTACAATCAATCATATAATAATATTTTTTTTCTAGCATAAAATTTAAAATCAACAATGCAAGGACCAAGTACTGAGCATGCTTGTTTAAAACTATCAAGAGATATTTACCAGTGCTAAGCATACTAGTCATCATTTGAAATATCTTAATAAAGAGTTATCCTAACATTCTCTAACATTCTTTGTTGAAGCAAACATCATCATAAGCATAGTAAAGTAGATATAGAATCATTCTTTCCCGAGCCACCACCCCACACATCTTCAGCCCTCCTGCCTCCTCCTTTAGTTTAAATGTTCCTTACCCTTATCTGCAGCATAAGACAACACATAAACTAGTAAGCGCAAATGCTTAGTAAGGATCCTGTCCTACTCGCAAAATCCATACGAAAGTATACAACATGTACACATAATAAATCATAAGCATGAGTTCATCATAGCATACTAAACATCAAAGTTTCTAAGCATGCAGCATAAAGTATCTTAAACATGCCCTTCACATATCATCAATGTTTTTCAAAACAATTCCATAAAGGTATTACTTAAAAATACATCCATATCATATAGGGCCTAGTTGT